>JAFFST010045654.1:33552-50243 GCA_022414735.1 Noturus placidus | reverse complement strand
CTGAAACTGGGACGGAGATTTGTCTTCCAACAAGACAATGATCCAAAACATAAAGCAAAATCTACAATGGAATGGTTCACAAATAAACATATCCAGGTGTTAGAATGGCCAAGTCAAAGTCCAGACCTGAATCCAATCGAGAATCTGTGGAAAGAACTGAAAACTGCTGTTCACAAACGCTCTAAATCCAACCTCACTGAGCTCGAGCTGTTTTGCAAGGAGGAATATGCAAAAATTTCAGTCTCTCGAAGTGCAAATCTGATAGAGACATACCCCAAGCGACTTACAGCTGTAATGGCAGCAGAAGGTGGCGCTACAAAGTATTAACTTAAGGGGGCTGAATAATTTTGCTCGCCCAATTTTTCAGTTTTTTATTTGTTGAAAAAGTGTGAAATATCCAATAAATTTGGTTCCACTTCATGATTGTGTCCCACCTGTTGTTGATTCTTCACAAAAAATTACAGTTTTATATCTTTATGTTTGAGGCCTGAAATGTGGCAAAAGGTCGAACAGTTCAAGGGGGCCGAATACTTTCGCAAGGCACTGTATACAACTAAGCTGAAGGGCCTTGATTGGGTGCTTGAGCAAGACCCTTCAGCTCAGTTGTATGCTGTGTCAACCAAATCTACTGAGTTATGTGTTATCTTATACTATGTAAGATATTACAGTTTATTATTTTAAATATATTTTACAGCTCTTCACTGTAAATTTTACAGTACCTAGGTTGCCAGCTTATTACTGTAAAACTACATACAATTTTGTACAGTGTAATTTTGAATAATAATGATGAATTATTATTTAATTTGAAGACAGAGCTGTTGTGTTACATCATATTTCAGAAAGTAAAAAAAAAAATGACAGCAGTACCCCTTGAGTGTAATTTGTGCCATTGTTCCCGTAGGTACGTGTGTTAAAGGACCAGTGGTGGAGACCTAGAGACAGTCAGCCAAGTGCTAGTGCTGCCATTCTGAGCACCCCAAGATCTCCACCATCTAATGATGCTCTGCAAGCATCCTCTGAACCTCCTGGACCCGAGGGTGGTGTTAGAGCCAGAAGGAAACTGGCTCAGGAGATCCTTAAGAAGCTCACTAATGAGAGGTGAACACACACACACACACACACACACACACACACACACATGATTTGTTAACAGTATATAAAAGAGATTAACAGTAAACATTTTTAGTTTTAACCTTATTAATCACACCTGTGCTGGATGGAAAATATTTATTTGTTTTGTGGTGCTTGGTACTTGTGGTACTTGACTGTGCTTTTTATAAACATGATCTGAACACATGAAGAAAAATGCTTCAATACAAGAAAAGTGCTGATTTGACTCATGGACAACTAAGACCAGGGGTTAAATTTGAGGTTTCTGAAGTGAGGAAGTTTATGGTTTATGGTCTATAATGAGCATATAGTTTTTAAGATACATACTTTAGACTTTATGTCACACAAGTGCCATCCAATGAATATACAGTCCCCTCTGAAAGTATTGGAACAGCAAGGCCAATTCTATTGTTTTCGCAATAAAACAATTGTTTTCCCAATTCATACATATATGAAGCTATTTGGGTTTGAGATCAAAATATGAATGAGACGATAGATCAGAATTTCAGCTTTCATTTCCTCATATTTACATCTAGATGTGTTAAACAACTTAATACATAGCACCTTTTTTTAAACCATTTTTTCAAGTGATCAAAAAAATTGGAAAATATGACTGGTGGGGGTTTCTTGCTGCCCAGGTGTGCCCTGTTAAATGAATTGTTTAAGGAATGAATTGCCACGAATGTCTACTCTTGGTTTGAGCCCTAGGTTTCACCTGTGAAAACTGCATTTGTTGTTAAAAAGTATAAATCAACATAAAGACGAGAGAGCTGTGTATGGGAGAAAAGCAAGCCATTTGAAGCTGAGAAACGAGGGGAAATATATCAGAGCCAATACAATTTGGAACATCTTGAAAAAAGAAATCACTTTTGTACTAACACCCAGACATGGAACAGTTTGATGACAGAAAATTTGTGAGACATCACCAACAACTTCCACACGGCAGGGGTGAAGGTATCATGATCCACCATTCCATGAAGACTGTAAGTGCAGAAATATAGAGGCTATTCCACGATGATGCAAACCACTCATGAGCAGTAATAATCAGAAGGCCAGATTGGAATTTGCAAATAAGTACAGCGATGTTCCACAAAAATTCTGTAACCAAGATTAACCTCTATAAACGTGATGGCAAGGCTGTAGTGTAGAGAAAGAGAAGATCTCATGATCCAAAACCAGAAACTCATATAACCATAGCTCAAGCTTGGGCTTGCATGGCTGCTTCTGGAACAGGCTCACTAATGTTTATTGATGATGGAACTCATGGTGGTAGCAGCAGAAGGAATTCAGAAGTCTACAGGAACAGACTTAGAAACAGAATCTGTCTTCCAAGTCAAAAAACTTCTCAATAAAAAGAGGGTTAGTAGATGTCAAAAAGTAAATAAACTTTACTGAAAGAATAAAGTGAGACAGTCTGTAGAAAGTCTCAATTATGAAAACACACACAGCCTTTTTTATACCTTTCTCCACAGTGTACTGTAAATTCATGGGAAGCGTTGATATGTGAGAACAACTCTAGCCTCATTAGAGCCACCTAACTATAATGTTGCTTTTTTCTCAGATCAGAGTTTGTGGCTGACAAAAATGGAGTTCGGGTCCGCTCTGAGATGGAGATGGCGACGGTGGATGGGAGAATGTGCTTGTGTGTGGACAGTGCAGAGGTTTATGAGTGGAAGCTGTTTGTTGAAAACACAGGGCAGTATGTGGTGGATTTCACCTACTACTCACCACTGCACTGGATACACTGCTTCGTATTTGAGGACTCCAAGAAAGTCACACGCAACAATCCCCTGAGCCTACTTCCTGGTGAGAATAAACCCATTTTCACTGTTGGACAAATTCAAACCAGAGTACAATTCTGTCTGCAGTTGTTTGACTGTACCTGTTGTGTTCACCAGGTGAAAAGTATGAGGTCCTGGTGAAGTTCAAGTCGAAACATGTGGGTATATACCGGGCTACGATGGCTTTCGAGTTCAAGTTGAGCAAGGACCCAAGCTGCAGACCATTCCACATTGTGCGCTATATTGAAGCTGAGTTCAGCACACAGCTAGCTAGAGAGCTGGCACCCATTGAGCCCTACACACCCTTCAGACTGAGCAGAGACCAAACTAATGATTTTACTGTCGATGAGGGAGAGCGACCTGAAAAGTATGCATTTACAACAACATGAGGCCTGTTTCTAAAGAAATGTTTATACTGTAATAATAGACTGGCTTACTGGACATTTTTATTCAAGAAAATCACTATCACTCACTGTCTGTGTTGTCCCTGGTAGCCTAGCCATACAGCATCTTCAAACTGAGGTCCTTTTGCTGCACTATAAATGCCCAGACTATGTCGATGACCTGATCAACTTTCTGAAATTCCCACGTGTTCCCAAGGCCTATCTGCTGCAAAAGAAGTAAGTAGGCTATAGCATTCTTCAAGCCCACACTACTGATAATTAGTCATTAATAATTAGTCATTACACCACAGCACTGTTGAATAGCTGATAGACAAGTTTATAATAATGTGGTTACAGGAATGAAACACTTCAGGATGTGCTGCTTGCTATAAGCAGTAGTTCGTGACCTTAGATTTTAGCGGGGCAGGACGGCAGAAATAATGACACAGTCTCAAAATCGACAGACTTGATTGGCTTATGCTATAAACTATAATCTAGTGAATTTTTTGAGTAATCCTGTAATAGGCAGTTTTGAGATGAGTTTGTTCGATGCAGGAGGTGTATTTCCCATTGCTATTAACCAGGGTTGTCTCAGCAAAAATTTCAGTTACAACTCTCAGAAACCATTCAAAAGTCTGTAATCTAGCCCAAATAAAAAGGCCACTGGAAAAGATAGTCAGGTTTTTCTCCTGCTTCATAGCTTTACCTGGGAACCAAGATCACATGCATTTCTAATGTTATGCACTTCTTCAACCCTCTTTCTCTCTCTCAATCCTTGTAATACAATAGAAGTGGTTCTGTACATCATAGACACACTAGCTACACTTGCAGTTTACTTTTGTTTGCATAAATTATTTAGAGCTGTAGAGCACTTGTAAACTAGTCCAATTTGGCAACCCTCTGTTTACTGTCCTGTCTGTAGCTGATTCTCATAAGCATGGGGTAGCCAAATTCTTGCCCCAATGGGCCTCTATAAGCATGTGTAGCAATTCCAATTTTCACCACTGGGTGCAAGGATAAGTCTGTGAAACTTGGTGGGGTTAACAAGACTGTGCAACATCTAGAAAGGTGAGCTTATCAATGGAACCTTGGCTTATATCTCTCGAATAGCAATTTAAAAACAAAATGTTGGTCACTTCAAAGAGGTAATTAGTATTTCTACTGTATTTAAAGTGTATGGCATTGTGAATGAGGACATTATGAAGATTAACATTGGTTGAATGTCCGAGAGCCCTACCTGCCCCTATGTATAAGTCGCCCTAGAAAAAACTTCATTGTGCTTTGCATTAGGCTGCATCACACCACCCCGTCATTGATTATTTTCATATATGACAGAATACATGTTTCATTCTTCACTTAATTAAGATTACTGATAGTTGGTATTGACTCAGTTTGCTTGGTTGGTTGGTGTGTGTGTGTGTGTGTGTGTGTGTGTGTGCGGATGGTGGTTAGGTCTCTACTGGAGTCGCCTCTAGATTTTTGTAACTATGCAGAGCGCTTCCAACATCTACTCTACCTGGAGGAATGCCAAATGGAGGTGGACATCAAGAATTATGACAAGCATGATGTCCCCATGATGAAGGACAGCCACAACAGGAAATTGTTGGTGCTTGAGGTAAATGCAGAGCAGTGTTCTAGCTTCACTGTCCCATCTGCTAATGAGATTTTTAATCAGACCTGAGCCACTTTCTTATGTTGTCCTACTTTAGATCAGATTCATGTCCAATATGTGGCCATGCAACACTAATGAGAACAGTCAGATCCATGTGGTGTTTTCCTACCGTGCATGCACACATCAGAGTGTCGGCAGTGTGGCAAAACACCAATGGTGGACAGCAACAGAAATTATATAACAGGATTATATTTAGTAAAAGGGTGGGGAAATTGGTAAATGATTGACATTTGGGGAATTGATTCAAAGGAAACTACTGAAACTGGGTACATTTGTGAAACGTTTTCTGGAAATTGATACCCATCAATTTCCGATCAGAGCAAGGAAATTTGAAATGTGAAAAGTTTTAAAATGACTTTTCATGTTAATTATCAAGACATTCACATACATTTCCAAGTCCACGCACACGCATAAGTATGGATTCTTCTCATCTGTACCACCCTGTCTCCAGGTTCCAGGTGTTTCTGAAAATCGTCCGTCGGTGTTAAGAGGGGATCATTTGCTGCTGACTAAGGCTGATGACCTGAATTCACAGCATATCACCAAGTACAAAGGCTATGTGCATCGTGTAGAGCTTGACCGGCTCAAACTGGGTTTCTCACAGAGGTGAGGCCGCCTGCATCTTGTGGTTTCCATAGCACTTGTTTCCACTGTGTCAGCTCTCTGTCCTGAATTGTGTGAACATTTCCCTTGAGTATTTATTCCCCTTTGTTTTGTGAGTTATCTTTACACACTCTTCTTGTACATTTGAGCCTTTAAATCCGAGCATTGTTTTTCTCAAGTTTTTCTCCTGTTTACTGTTCTTTGTATTTCCTGGTTTTTGATTGATAGCCGTATTCTTCAGTGCAAAATTGTGGATTACAAACATGATATCTCATGATATGAAGTGTACCACAAAGCTGGATTTCCTCATAAGCAAGTTAACTTCAGGTTAACAACATTGCAGTGACTTTGTGTTATTACATCAAAATGCCAGCTCACCCACAAGCAAATTGTATCACCATAGCAACATATTGTCAGGTAAAGCAGGTTGGAAGCGCATGCAAATGCAGTTTCAAGTTCAAAGTGTAATAATAATAAAACAGGAACAATGTTGCAATGTGCAGCTCCCGAGAGGGAAGCGATGCTCTACACGATAAACTTTATTTATGGACTTTAATGTTGTGAATTCTTTATATTTCTAGATTTCGTGAGTTAATGCTGATGTTTGGTGAAAGTTTCATGTGAATAGCCTCATTATATTTACTGAAAAACATTTTGACGCGTCCAATACTTATTTCCCCCACTGTATAGGTATAAAGGGAGTTTACGACTTTGGAATTTATTTCCCTCAGTTTAAGATTTCAAACTCTAGCTAATGTCTAGTGTGTATGATTTTGTAGGTTCTTGGACCGTTTCATAGACAACATGAAGTTTCAGGTGGAGTTCACCATTAACCGGCTCCCACTGAGACTCCAGCATCGTGCCGTGCAGCTGGCTGTCCAACACAAGCTTGAAGAGGTGCTGTTCCCTAAAGAAGCAAAGGATCCAACCCCAAGGCCAAAATGTTCACTGAGGTCAGTGTTACAGATCGGATGAGAAAGACATCGTATTTCTGCTGGAATTTGTTGGTTGGAAATGCATTTACACTAGGTCTGTGTACATGTGTTTCTGTAATGATAGGAATAAGTCCGTATTATGTAAGCACCTATATTTACTAGATTGTTGGAGTAACTACAAAATGACTTTTTTTTTGACTGTGTTTTGCAATTAGTCTGTTTGACAGAAAGTTGGAGGAGAACGTTGAGCAATACACTGCAGTGTGTAACATTGTAGCTGGTGTGTCTAAACCGGCACCGTACCTGGTGTTTGGACCTCCTGGCACAGGAAAAACAGTTACTATGGTAGAAGCCATTAAACAGGTGGGACAGGTTATAGCACCCGCACATACCACACTCTCTGTAAACACAAATCCCATGGGCATCATGCACTTGTGTTGTCTCACAAATGCACACACACACACACACACACACACACACACATATAGAACATGGGCAGAAAATTAAATGTTAGTGTAAATATACAGGAATAACTGGACACACATCACCACATACTTAAGTAAATTGACATGTTCACTCTACTATGCCGAGTCTCTAGATTTCAGATTGCGAGTATAGACCACACCCTTAATTAAATTTGGGAATAGGGTTGAGAATGAAGGTATGTAGCTTCAGCCATAGAAGGTATTTCATAACTGCATTTGTTGTATTGCTCATTTATTGTCATTGCCACACTAAACATATTATTGTGATTGTGACCCACACCTTATTTCTTTTTCTGTTTCCTCCTATGTCAGGTGGAGAAGTGTTTCCCAGATGTGCATATCCTCGCATGTGCTCCTTCTAACAGCGCTGCAGATCAGCTGTGTGAGAAATTACTGCCACATGTTGACACTCACAAAGTGTACCGAATGTACGCCAGCAGCCGCAACCCCGAGCAAGTGCCCCCAACTCTGCAGGTTAGTGTTTGTTTTTCAAATATCAACAGCAGGGATTATTGTGGTCAGGTACATTTATTCCCTTATTTTGTAATGGCATTGCAAGTTACTCATTTTAAATAAAATGTCAGATGGCATAGCCATTGATTTGGAGACCAAAATTGGACTCTTGTACTGGCTTTCTGCAAACATCACATTAGGTAGATGATGAGGGAGATAAACAAATGTAGCAGTTAATAAAGTCTGCATAAAATGATTGATTACAAAGTAGAGGCGAGATTTCAGCTCATGTAGAGTGTCAAGAGCTCATGTACATCAAATGCAAATGCCAGGACTAACATTTACCTCAATAGAAGAGAATAGATAAACATCTCATAATCCAAGTAATTACTTGTTTTGCATTGTAAATGGTCAATTTATTATATATATTTTTTATTACATAGGAAATGCTTACAAATGAAATCACTAAATTATAGTTGCTTTAATAATAATAATAATAATTTATCAATTTGTATAGCGCTTTTTTACAATGGTACATTGTCTCAAAGCAGCTTTACAGAAATATCATTTTACATTTTACATTTACAAGTGACTTACTAATGAGAGCACATTCACACACCAATGGTAGCAGAGCTGCATGCAAGGTGCTAGCTTACCATCGGGGGCAACTTAGGGTTCAGTGTCTTACCCAAGGACACTTCGGCATGGGATCACCCGGGCCGGGATTCGAACCACCAACCCCACGATTAGTGGATTAGTGAACAACCCGCTCTACCCACTGAGCCACAGCCGCCCCAACTACTGACTTTAGGCAGTCAGTGCATCGGTGTGTCTAAGTGGAATCTTTAAAGACAGTTTTTTTATTTTTTGGAGATAACCAGACTTTAAAATACTATAGCCTCTGTTTCATATAGTCCATAAAAGAGAAGCATATTTTAGTAAAGAAAATTTGTAATTTTCAATACTTCATATAGTAGATCATATCAAAAATTTCACCATGTAAATAGTTTTCCAGGGCTGCTTATAAAATATCAGTTTATAAATATGCTAATTTTCACAAATGGTGCCAGTATTGATGTGTGTGTGTGTGTGTGTGTGTGTGTTTATAGAGCACTACTCTACTGAGTGTGGTTATGCTCATGTATGTCTTCTGTTTCTGTAGGATGCTAGTAATCTTAAAGGTGATATATTTGAGTTTCCATGTAAAGAAGACTTGATGAGCTATAAGATTGTGGTCACCACTGTGGTTACAGCTGGAAGGTAAACGTCCATAACAACAATCATTACTGTGGTTCGTCATTAAAATACACAGATGTTGTTTAGGACTACCTGTTAAAAGGTTTCCTCAAACTCATCACAATTTTTAAGTGTGTGTGTGTGTGTGTGTGTGTGTCTGGGTGTGTGTGTGTGTGTGTGTGTGTGTGCATAGGCTGGTCACTGGTGGGGTGCCTGCTGGTCATTTCACTCATATCTTTGTGGATGAAGCTGGCCATGCAGTGGAGTGTGAGATCATTATTGCCATAGCTGGTAAGAAACATACTAACAGATATACTGGAATACGAACGTTACGGTACTGTGCTTGGTCTGTATGTGTGTACTGTAAGGTACTACAGTTTGAATTGTGTGTTTGCGCAGGTCTGCTGCGTGCAGAGACAGGGCAGCTGGTGCTGGCTGGAGATCCGAAGCAGCTTGGACCGATTCTAAGGTCTCCATATGCTATCAAATATGGCCTTGGTAAGTTGCTCTCTTATTTTGCACTTGGAACTAGAACATATGAATTCATTGTTCATGGCACACATTGATCACTGTAGCATTTCCTGTCTCTCTATCTACCCAGTCTCACTCTAAGCTCTCTTTCTTATCTGAAGGTCTGTCACTTCTGGAGAGGCTGATGACTAAAAATCCGCTCTATGAGAAAACAGATACCGGATTCAACAGTAACTATGTGACCAAGCTACTGTGCAACTATAGGTCATGTCCAGCTTGACTATTTGTCTCTTTCGACCAGAAGATATGTAACTCATTACTTCATTTTTACAAAGGTGTTCTCTCCTATGATCGTATGCAGGTCTCACAAGGCGATCCTGAAAATTCCTAATGAGATGTTTTATGATGGAGAGCTGCAGCCATGTGCAGATGAATTCAGTACCAACTTCTACTGCTACTGGGAACACCTTCCCAAAAAGGTGAGATAAAGATGTGCATTACCACAAAATGCAAAAACATATAATATTTGAATTCATTCTTTTTTTGGGGGGTGGGGGGCGGTACGGGACGGGGGGATCCCACGGGACACAAGAAAAAAAGTTGTTCAAAGGCGAAGTTTTTTCTTTAACTTTCAAAGACAGACCAGGTTCATTAGCATGAATGTACAGCATTCTTTACTCAGTAACTGCCTTATTAGGCTTGTGGTGGTTTAAATAAGGCTAATGATTTGTTTATATTTTGGGGAAGGGAACCATTCGGTTTGTTCTTTTAGAAACTGTTGCAGGCAGGTATATCATAACTGTAAGCGGTATTTAAAAAAAGGAGGATCTCTAGTTGAGACCAATTTTGAATTCAAGTGATGTAACTGAGGTTAAGCAACTGTCTGAGCATTTTGGAGTAGGCCACAACCAGTTTGTGTTTAAATATAAATATAGATAATGATATTTAGAGCATAAATCAGATACAGATAATGTCATTGCATTTCATTCCTACAGTATACTGTAGTGATGCAGGGAAAGCATCCTGCAGAATTGCAGTTAACACACATTACTCTGTATTCACACCTTGTGTAATTTCTGTTTTGATTAATGCTTTTTGCAATGGTTTTTTCTGGTTGTGTCTGGGTGAAACAATCACAATCACAGTTGATTGAGATAAAGATTGCCAGCATTGCGGGAAAAACAGAACCATATCACAGTCCCTCTTGCTCACCACAATGATTTGCATGTCATCTGCAACTCCACTGAACCTTTTTGTATCATTCACTCTGCCCACTTTCCATCACATATGGACACCGTTTCCTGTCACCAACATTCATTTAAACAAATGATGTCCATCCATTTTGTCGCCTCGCTTCACTGCCAGTGTGAATAATTGGACTACTGTTTAAGACAGGTTTACTATGGCTGACTGAAGTTTTGCTCAGCCAGAGGAGTCTTTATATGAGACATTTAGGATTTGCTTTTTGTTACAGAATCACATGCTTCCTCTAAATGCTGTAATTATTTTTAGACAAAGTTTTAAGTTTGTTAATATCAATTTTTTTTTGCAATCAAGTGTGTTATAGAACTGTCCTTTGCACTTTTTTTTAAAGAATCGCTAGAAATCATTGTTCTTATTTACTCCAGGTGAAATTGCTGTGATGAACCCTATATGCACTTTGTACGTATTTGTTTGGCAGTGTTTTCACAATATTACTTGTTGTATTTGTCTGTCAGGGTTTCCCTCTGATTTTTCATGGTGTGCCAGGGAAGGATGTGCGCGAGTCAAACAGTCCGTCTTTCTTCAACACCAGTGAGATCACCGTCGTGGTTGACTACCTGAGGAAACTGTTGCTGATGCAGGGCAAGAAAGGTGTTGCCAAGATCTCGCCCAAAGACATTGGCATCATCACCCCCTACAGGAAACAGGTAGGAACTAGCACTCACCAGCCAGGAGAACCACATTCACATCTGGTGTTTACAGCCGTGTTGAGTTATCCATTCACAAGGGGATGTAAGAGTAGAGATTCAGTCTGATGTTTTCCAAATTGCTGAGCCAGATAGAATACTCAGTCCTCTCATTGCATGTGTCTTTCTGTGTGTGTATTTATTTCTGTGTGTATTGGGTCACAGGTGGAGAAACTGCGGAAGGCCATCACAAAATGTGATAAAGACCTGAAAGCCTTCAAGGACATTGAACACTTGAAGGTGACACTGAGAGTATTCAATTCAATTCAATTTTATCTGTGTAGCGCTTTTTACCATAGACATTGTGTCAAAGCAGTTTTAATATCAATACAGTATATAGATATTAAAGGTGTGAATTTATCCCAACTGAGCAAGCCACTGAGTGGCGACGGTGGCAAGGAAAAACTCCCTAAGATGTTAAGAGGAAGAAACCTTGAGAGGAACCAGACTCAGAAGGGAACCCATCAGATAGTGTGAAAAAGTTCATTATGGATTTAGATGAAGTCTGTTTGGCCTTAGAAGCAGCCATAGTCCCAGCAATCTGGAAATGGAGTAGATGAGAGCTCCATCCAGAGGTAGGACATCTGAAACGGATCAGGCAGGTCCGGAGAGCAGAAAAGATCAGGTTCTCTAGTATCTACATTAAATCATATGTGACTCGACTTGAGGAGAGAGGGAGAGAAAAGATTATTAGGACTGTGCATAGCATAACAAAGTCTAGTCAGGGTAGGCTTGAGTAAACAAATACGTTTTAAAGTTTTTCATTTCAGTCATGGTCATGGTACGGCCTTTAGAACTCCATCATTACTTCTCCTTCACAACATTGTCAAAGTGTGTGTGTGTGCTGCAGGTGGGCTCAGTGGAGGAGTTTCAAGGTCAAGAGAGGAGGGTGATCATTGTTTCAACTGTCCGCAGCAGCGATGAATACCTCGAATTAGACTCCAAATTCAACATTGGTTTCCTTAAAAACGCAAAGGTACTTCAAACGCAAACATTGACACACAAATACACACTCACACAATCTCATAATTTATAACTCTCTCTCTCTCTCTCTCTCTCTCTCTCTTTCTCTCTATGTCTCTCTCTCTCTCTCTATGTCTCTCTCTCTCTCTCAGAGGTTCAATGTTGCTGTGACACGAGCCCGGTCTCTGCTCATTGTTGTGGGAAACCCTGTCATTCTCAGTACTGATGCAAACTGGTGCAAGTATGCACAATCTGCACTTTATTCTATTCATCTGCACTGAATTTATTGCATTCAGTGATAATTAATTTCTAAAGTGCTTCATTTCATTTGCTTGTATTGAATTACTAACCTGGAGAACATTCCTTTAAAAATGCATTGCAATATTAAAGAGTGTGTGTATGGAAGAGTGAACATGTGCACTGCACTACACTTTGCTCTTGTAATGCATACATTTTGCATGAAGACGCTAAAAAAATGCAATAAATCCAATTTATTTTATGAACACTATGTATTAAATATTAATTTAAATATAAAATAAGGCAATGCCAGATCATCAGAAATATTGTGATATTTAACTCAATTTTACATAATGCTTACTTACACATAAAACATAAAATCGTAAATTTACAAATCCAAAACAGCTATTTAACAATAAGTGCCGGGGCGGCTGTGGGTCAGGTGGTAGAGCGGGTTGTCCAGTAATCGTAGGTTTGGCGGTTCGATTCCTGGCCCACATGACCCCACACACAGAAGTGTCCTTGGGCAAGGCACTGAACCCCAAGTTGGCAAGCTAGCGCCTTGCATGGCAGCTCTGCTACCATTGGTGTGTGAATGGGCGAATGAGACACAGTGTAAAGCACTTTGGATAAAAGCACTATATAAGTGCACCATTTACCATTGCCTGTTAAACCCATGTTAGATTGTTTACGTATTCAACCCACTTTAATCTTTGGATTGACTCCAGACACACACAAACCTGGAGAAAGTGTGGATTAAACCAAGGTTATATACTGTCTTTTTCCAAGTGCTTCTTAAAGATATACTCCATAGCAATCCACATTCCTGAAACTAAATCACACCAAGGCCTTTTATTCAGGGTCATTTAGCTACCTTCAGGATCATTTCGATTAATAGTGTAGAAAACACATTTCGATGTATCTGCATTGCACAAGTTCATGCAAAAACATGTAAAAATTTAACATAAATAAAAAACAAATCTTGAAACTAGTTCTGAAAAGTCTAGTAAGATGATGGCAAGTGTACATGCTCAGATAGTAGTGTATTCTGTGTATTATTTTGTTCATACTGTATACGTGTGTGTGTGTGTGTGTGTTTATTTTAAGGTTTATTGATTACTGCACTGAAGAAGAAGGCTGTACTGGTTTGAAGCGCAGCTCTGTAGAGGGCACAGAAGAAGTGGTGGCTCGGCTCATGGCCCTCAACATCCATACAGCGGCTGAAGGTCAGTACTGCACTGTTGATGGAAAGACCGTCTGAGCCCGAGTTGTGGGATTAGCAATATATATATATATATATATATATATATATATATATATATATATATATATACAGTACATCAAAGAAATATAGAATAAGTAAAATTAAAGAGAGAGAACAAAATACATTAATTAGAAGTGTAAGGCATTACACCATTTAAGACATGCTTCATTTTTATTTATCTTTATTTTTTCTCTGTGTTTCTTATTCCACCTCAAGTGGACACTGAGGAGAGCGCTATCCAGCAGTATGAGAACCCAGAGTGGAGGAATGAACAGTAACTCTCTCTCTCTCTCTCTCTCTCTCTCTCTCTCTCTCTCTCTCTATCTATCTATCTATCTATCTATCTATCTATCTATCTCTCTATCTATCTATCTATCTATCTATCTATCTATCCAAATTTTAAAGCCCTAAATAGCGCTCACCAATTCATTCCAAATATGTGAGATTTGGGGACTGTGCTGTAATATAATTGGTAACTGTGGTAGTAATCTGTTTAACATTATGCTTTTTTATTACTCAGGGCATGTTTGGTGTAATTTTTGTATCCATATTTCACACACTCACACACACACACCCCTGGTTTGCATGGGAGACATTCTTCCTTTGTTCCCACCGACTCCTCCTGACAAAATATGTGCTTATTATAGGCTATATAAAAGTCATTTTGACTATATAAAAGTCATTTTATAATGAAAGCTTGGCATGAAACTGTTATAGCTTATATTTAATCAGAACACTGAGGTATTATACTTCTAGCACTAACTGGAAGATTATTCTTTGCATTCAGATAACTTCGACTGCTCATGTTTCTGTCCTTGGTTATAGGAGAGCAGTGGGTAATAAGTAATAAACCCTTTATATTTTAGCCATACAGTGCAGGATAGCATTCAATTCAATTTTATTTACGTAGCAGTTTTACAGAAAAGCACGATGAACGCTAAAGCAATGAAAATACTCTAGCATGTTTCTGAAAGTGTTCAGTAGCGATACATGCCTTGTGACATAGTGCTTTGCTATGCTGAAAGAGTTTGTGCGTGTGTTGATAAGCAGTATCCATAAAGGAATAAAGTTGGGCAGCAGTGATGAGCAGGTAACTGGACCGAGTGTGCCTTGGGCTTACTATCATAAAGCATTTCTATTCACTAAAATCCCTCGTTTCACCCATTCCTGACCCTTAATCGCTAGCTGATGCTAGAATTGCTAGTGCAAACATATGACTAGCAGTTTGTGTGAAAGCGAATTAAAAGGTGTAGCTAATAATCTGCCAAATAGTCCAAGTTACAAGAAACTTTCACAATATTTCTCGATATGACACCGTGACGTAATATTTGAGAAATTATAAAACCATATAATAACCGATTTAATCGATATAATAAATCGATTTCCAGAAATGTAATACCTGCCCTTTGAATGTATCAATTTGCATCATTCATGAAGTGACTTTCAGGACTAATCATTAACACAAAATTAACATATTTTCCTGAACATCCTTTAAATGCCCTAAATTGTATAATTATTAAGACAAACGTGCAAATCGGGTGCTTTAGTTTGCTTATTTGAGAGACGAAATCGCCTGTAGAATGTGAGTAAATACGTTTGGACGTTTTTTGTAGGTTTTATCAAATGTGCATTTATTCTTTACACATACAAACTTTTAATAAATCAGGGCCTTCATTCTTTCTTCTATCCCTGACCTTCCCTCTAGTGCCACCTGGTGGCCATGCATCATAAACAGCTGCATTACATGTGCACTTTCGGCCTCTTCGGTTTTTCGTGCAAGGCCACAGAAGCTGCAGATTATTTATTATGAATACTTTTACATCATACATGATTCAGAATTATTCATAAACATCGCTCGAATATTGAATATAATTACAGATCATTGGCTTTTGTTGAAATGATATTGCAGTGACCATCTACCATCAGTGCTATCAGAATGAAATTTTATGAAATTTAGAACAGAAATGCCTGCTGAATGTCTTAATGAGGTATAAGTTATCTATGCAGAGATTTTATTAATCAGACTTTTTTGTATTTGTTAAGAGTATGGTATCTGGAATGTTTGAGGATGATTTTTATATGGACACTGTGTCTATTAGATAAGAGTTGGAATCTTATTAATAAATTATACTACATTGTTTATCAGTTGTTTGAGTTTTCTTTGATTAAGTATAATATTGAAAAATTTACTTAAATATACATTAGCCTTACACAGAGCCACTACTGTGCCATGCCCCAGGTTTTTTTTTTTTCTTTTCATACACAGGTCATACTTTTCACTGGTCTGAAAATATGTTCTGAAATTGTTGAGATATGGAGTTGAGAACTTTCCTTTGCTATGCAGATAAATATTAAATATCACCTGAGGCCCAAAAGTGCTATTATTTACACCCTTACTAAACATGATGTTTGTGTGTGTGTGTGTGTGTGTGTGTGTGTGTGTGTGTGTGTGTGTGTGTGTGTGTGTGTGTGTGTAATGAGCAATTTCCTTTTTGTTTCTTGCCACACTTTGCTCAAGCTGTCATTTTCTTCTCATCTCTGAGTTTCAGCTGCTCTTCATTCTCTTTTTCACATTGATACAGAGCTTTCTAATAAACCAGTAAATATCAATCAACTAGCCAGTTAAAATGTAATAAATAAATAAATAAAAAAGTGACTTAATCAGTCTTTAAGATATGATAGTCTAGATCATGGTACCAAAATTAATCAGCTAATCAGGACTGAATATCATCCCCTCTGTTCCTGTGATTAAAATGTTCTTTAGAGCCAGGAGTTCTCAAACTGGGGTCTGGTGTTCCCCAGGGCCCTGTGAAGCATAGCCAGGGGGCTCTGTGAGTTTTTCCACTATTTTATTGCAATCGTGGCAATAACAACATACTGTAGGTTTTTGTATTTATTACTCTTACAGTGGTGTGAAAAAGTGTTTGCCCCCTTCCTCATTTCCTGTTCCTTTGCATGTTTGTCACACTTAAGTGTTTCGGAACATCAAACCAATTTAAACAATAGTCAAGGACAACACAAGTAAACACAAAATGCAATTTGTAAATGAAGGTGTTTCTTATTAAAGGTGAAAAAAATCCAAACCATCATGGCCCTGTGTGAAAAAGTGATTGCCCCCCTTGTTAAAACATACTATAATTGTGGTTGTC
>JAFFST010045654.1:3231-15956 GCA_022414735.1 Noturus placidus | reverse complement strand
CATTCCTGGGCGGGGTGGGAGGGGCTGTTGTTGGGTAAAAAAAAAAAATTTATTGATTCTGTATTGATATATTTTGTTGTACTCTGAAAAGTGTATAAGGATCAATAAAAAATTATAAATCCCATAAAAGTACAACTCTGTTTATTATACATTATGCACAGATGCGCACAAATTGGCATTAAAAAAATGAAGATCACATTCAAACTGTGCTTGCAAGTTCAATGTGTTTAAAATGTCCCAGCTACTCATTTTACACAGAAGTTGGGACTGAGATCATTTAAAAGCTGATGTGTGGATATATCTACCTTCACTTTTCAGCACCATTTTCCTCCTCACTTAGATTTTTGCTCCGTAAAGTTTTTCCAGAATTTGGCCAAACGTCATTCGTCTTGTTGGGTCGAAGAGATTGTGTTTTTGGCTGTTCACATGTACGCATGTCACTTTTCAGACTCAAATTATCACACACACACACTTTGGTGGATAAAGAAATTCAAGCTGTTGCATTATTTTGAAAAAAAGTGGCATTGGATCCGGAACCTATCCTATCCAGGAGGGTGTGAAGTGGGAATACACCCTGGATGGGATGCCAGTCATTGCACACACACCAATTCACACCTACAAGCAAATTTATCTTGGCCAAATCCACCCACTGGCATGTTTTCTATAAGAGGAGCTCAGGATCGACAAGAGAGCCTGGAGCTGTGATGCAGCAACATACCTGCTGTGCCACAATGCTGCCCAAGCACCAAGATATATACCGTATTTTCTGCACCATAAGGCGCACCGGATTATAAGGCGCATGCTAAAACATACGGTCTACAAAAAAAAAGGTAACGGAAGCAAAACTGAGTCAAGTTAAACTTTATTGTACTATTTAACAATACACTTTTTTTTTTTTTTAAATCAATCTTGTCCCACAAATCCATCAAAGTCCTCATCTTCTGTGTCTGAATTGAACAGCTGGGCAATTTCACCATCAAACATGCCGGGTTCCCTCTCATCATTGTCAGAGTCAGTCCCGTTGCCAGGTGGCTGTTCAGCAATGATGCTGGCTTTCACGAAAGCTCGGACAACAGTTAAAGCAGATGCCCAGGCATCCACAATCCATTCACATATGGTGGCATAACTGGTGACTGTAGACACTTCTCCCGGCTGTTCCTTGTTCAATAATCCATTGTTCAAGTTGGTCTTCTAACTGTGGCCACATCGCCTTGTTCCCACGGAAACTCCATTTTGTCTTCTTAACTTGCTGCAGTTGATTTTCTTGCTTCCTCCACTTCCGAACCATAGATTCATTGATGTTGAATTCTTTCGCAGCTGCTCCATTCCCATTTACAACCACGTAACTGATAGCCTGTAGTTTGAATTGTGAATCGTAAGCATGTCTCTTCACTGGTGCCATTTTCGGGGGTCCTTAGACAAACAAATGTTTTTCAGCATACCGGTAGTATACCTACCGGAGGCAAGCGTACGTACTGTACGCATTACGTAATGTTCTCTGAATGGTTTATCGCTACCAGCGTACGTAGTACGTCCCTGTGTCAGCAGGAAATGGTCCGACAGTCAATCAAGCGGAGCGCTTACCAAAGTCTCACAACAACATTTTTACAGATTTTGGAACTCCGTGCACACATAAGGCACACCGGATTATTAGGCACACAGACGATTTTTGAGAAAATTTAAGGCTCTTGGGTGCGCCTTATAGTGCGGACAAGACAGTAATCAAAATAAGCCAATTTAAATGTTTCATACAATTTCAATATGATCTTCAAATCTCAACTCGAAAACCACTACCATCTTTACTGACTTTCACATTAATTACATTTTTCCTTCAGTCTGTAGCATGTATGGCCACTTCACCAAAGTAAGGCTCTACAAAAAGTTATTAAACAGTGTTGCAATACAAATTTGCATTCACTGCCCTGGTGTGATCTTCACCTAGACAGCCAGCCCCCTGACCGTCTGATGTACTTCAATGCTATTTCAAAGTTCTACTTCCAAGGTCTCAACCAAACCTGTCAGGTGGTAAACAAAGTGCCAAATCACTGGAACTGATGAAGGGCATCAACAAGAGACCATGGGTGGGTGTAAGATGCACCTGCTGCTGATTCAGTGTCAAGGTACCAAGTGTAAAAACCTGCTGAAACTGAGCACCAAAATTATTGTTTTTTAATCATCGGAATTAAGATTGATTTTTTAATCATCGAGAATTCAGCTGTGCTGTAGCATAATGATGTATTCATTAAGGCATGCCAAATAGGTTCTTAACTATTTCCAAAAACACAAACAAATGTCGGTCACACTGAATAATTCCAAGGAGCAAAAATACTATTCAGAAACATTAAATCTACTGACTGCCTTAAAGCCAGCAATATCCTTTATATCCTGTCAGTTGGAAATAATGGTTTCTTTAAAATCAAGCAGATATCCTTTAACTGAACCAAAGTTGTACTTGAACAAAAGGGCTATTTGGACGGGACTAGTTCTATATGGGGAGGTGGAGTAATGCAATAATTCTGTGATTTTAATCCCGTGGGAACTGGTCAAGTCAGTTATTTTTCCTGGACTGCACGTTCCTGAGCCGGTGAAGATTACAGCGTCTTTTACCTTCTATAAAACGGCCTGTAAAAACAACCCCAGTTTAAACTAATCCTGTGTGAATGCACTCTGTATTTTTGGAGGTAGTAGATTCATTTGACATTTAGCCCAGTCACCAACCGCCACTTTCACAGAAGGACATTTATTATGATATTCCCAAAAAATCTCCTCCCAAACAGAATGACTATGTACAATTTCCTCAAACTGCATTTGAGAACGTCATTCTCCCCAAATTAAAACTAAACAAAATTTCCGCTCTCATTCAGCTGTGGCGTTTCTTTAGCTTCGGTGGTGCCATGTTGTATTATCGAACACTGAGGTGCAGCAGCATGTTATGCACAATGCACAAGGCTGCTGTGAAGTGTCGTCAGCACATAAAACAACGAGGACACGCCCATCTCTGGCGAAATCGCTCATCCCGTGCAAACTGACGATAAATATCAAAATACATCTATAGTAATTACTTTATAGCTATATGTCCTGAAAACTAAATCGCATCCAAATGATGCTTAAGTCGACTACGTATCCATTTTATATCTTCAATACAATTTCCTCCTAATACTAAGCATTAATCAAGTGGTTTAAATATGCATGGCCTTGCACAATATCTGGTAAGGTCTTACAATATGACAATGTAGAGGAATTAACTCAACATTTAACTGCTCTCTGAAATGAGCAAGAGTCACCAAGTAGCACTCAGAGTGCAATACAGTTCACCCAGTTTCTACAAACTACCATCCATTAACTGAGTGGCTTGTGACTGGGCATTTGATTTTAAAAAAATAAATGAATTAAAATAAGGAGAATTATATGCAATTTATAATAGCACTAATGGTGATCGTTCTGTATGGTCACATCTTAGTGAACCACTGAAGCACAGCTGAACAAACCAATTTAAGAGATAAATATACTGTGGTTATTGAAATAAATCAACATTCATCTATTGGATCTCTACAGATGGCAAGGGCTACTGTCCTTGCTTGGCACAAGAGAAGTGGCATTATTGCCATGCTGCCACACCTCACTCTACCTTTCTGGCAGTTACTAAAGGTGGCATTTGAAAGCCACTGTGCCAAATGGGAGTAGTACATTTAGAAAAAATAAATAAATATAACGCACTATGTCCTGAAAAAGACACCAATCTGATTTGTTTTGGATTTTTGAGATATGGTCAATTTAACAAAAGTACAAGCTGACTAAAAAGCATTGCTGGGGGAACACTATTAGTTATTGCTTCAGCTCAGCTAATAGGCTTTGAAATGTTTCTCATTTTTATAAAAATTCACAGGTGTTCATGGAATATATAGAAAAGTACAGCAGTCAACTGAACTGGATAAGGTCAATACCATTTAATACCAATCCAACTCGTCAGGTCTGATATGGACACACTATATTGGATTGACGCAATGTATCAGCCTGACGGACTTTACTAGAATGACATGCTGCATCCGATTTACTGGACTCAAACAGTCGGACCGGCGCAGCGTACTAGAATGGCGCAGTGACAGGTTATAGTCGAATGACATACTGTATCTGACTGATACACTATACTGGACTGACGTATTGTATCCATCAACACTTAGTACCTGATCAACACACTGTACCAGACCCGACACTGCACTGGATTGATACTCTGTACCTGAGGGGAAACACTGTATCGGACCATTCCAATAATACATTTTTCTGCAGTTACACAAGTTGAGACTTCTTATAAACAAGGATATACATTTATTATGACATTTCACATTCCCACACTGAAAGTCTATTTCTGAAATAAATGAATACATGAGGGTAATTTCACACAAATATCAACTTTATCCTGGAAAATATAAAACTGAGCATAGATAAAACATTTCAAAACTGCCATTTAACTCTACTGTATGTAACTTTGCTCATTCTTACCAGAATTAAAATTTAACTATATATTGTATGCAACTTTAGCCACTCTTATATTATTTCGATTTCATATGTTTGAAACAATTACCCATATAACCAGGTTATCCATGTTGCCTGAAAAAGGATGTTATGGATTTTCCTCAGTAATATACCCTAACAAGTACAGAAAAATAAGCACTTGCCACTTCTCGCTCACCTGTTTACCATCCACTTCGATGTCAGCGATGTAGTTCTCAAATACAGTAGGCACGTAGACCTCAGGGAACTGATCTTTACTGAAAACGATGAGAAGACATGTCTTTCCACACGCTCCATCTCCTACAATCACCAGCTTCTTACGGATGGCTGCCATTGCTGTAGATAGAGGGGGAAAAGAAGCAACAGTGTTAAAATAATAATGACTGATCAAAATGTCCTACATGCTGTATTGGTTTTGGAAGGTGTGAGAATGGAATGCAAAAGAATGTATACTGAGGAGAGAAATAAATATTGCTTTGCTAGTTGGTAACTGTTTCTAACTCTGGGCCTGTCCTTCTTTGGGAGGAATTTAGTTATAGCATGGCCCCATTTATTTATTTTAATTTTTTTTTTTTCACAGGCTCTACAGAGCGGAAATAAAAATCGGTTGGTGATTTTCTGCCACGCCCTTAGTCTGTTCCTGCAGTGAGTACTTGTGGAAAACAAGGACATGATGGCCTGAAAATGTCTCAGCCAGAACAGCACAGAAACACACCCTTAAATAGAGCCACCGCAAGCAGGCATTTCGGGGGGGGATACAGTACACTCAGGATAATGCGGTCACATTGCCCCACACACACACACACACACACACACACACACACACACACACACACACAAAGAAAAGACCGCAGAAACTGAGACAGCCTTTACCTGGTCACACAATTCACCATACAGTAGCTCTAAATGCTGCATACTGGCACATAAACAAGGGTCAGGAACAGTGTGATTAGGAACGGTCAGGACTCCAGGAACATTCACATAGTACCATTGTAACGCTAATAAACGTTCCCCAGATGGTGGCAAGTATGGAGAAGATTCCCTGCCGAATTGAAACAACGTTTAAAAAAAATAAAATAAATAAATAAATAAATAAATAAATAGTTTAACATAAAAATAAAATACACAAACCGTATTGCTTTTCTTAGCGACATACCCAGGGGGTGGGGGTGTCTGCTACAAGAACCATAGGACACTTTTCTGAGGGTCTGGAAAAAGGTCAGTAAAAGACCACCGCCCCCGCTGAACACAGACACACCGTTCATTTTGTGACATAAGATTGTAAATTTGTCATGTTTATAATGAATGTATATTGAATAACAGAGCCTCTGTACTATGAAGTGTCTATACCTAAATCTAAAATAGGCCGTAATATCAGAAACCACAGAGAAACTGTTGTGCCCTTACAAGGTTTGAAAAAGGAAGCACAGCTTTTCCTCAGACATAGTAATTACGATAATATGTCCAAGTACTAATATATTTTAATATATAATGCTCTTTGGCCACCTATAGCAAAAATATCTGCGCCAAAGTTTCAGCCATGTGTCCTGTAAAAGTGGCACCTAGACATTTGTTATACAGACATACTGTAGTTTTAAAAAGCAAGACATGCATTATTATTAGTTTGGTTTTGTAATATCTTTTGAAAAGGACTTCTTTTTAAATAGCATTTTGAATCATTAATTTATATATAAAATTTTATAAAAAATTATGCAAACTAAAAATAACTTCAATGTAATATTCTAACAGCAATATTTATAATAACGATAATATCTACTTTTTAAAATCTTTTTTTTTTTCTTTGTTCCCCCCATTTGGCAGATGCCCATATCTAGAGCGACTTACATTTTATCTCATTCATACAAATGAGCAATTAAGGATTAATGGCCTTGCCCAAGGGCCCAACAGTGGTAGTTGGCAGTGCTGGGGCTTGACCTCCTGATCAGTAACCCAGAGCCTTGAACCACTGAGTGTAAATGATACTTTCCGAATTTTAATTCAGAAGTCAAAATAAATAATGAATGAATGTAGGCAAAAATGATATTATGAAAGCTGGACCAATTTACTGGCATCAGCATTGGTTACTATCTTTCTAAATAATCGTGAAGCAGTACCGAACATCAAGTTACATCCCCACCACCGAATCACATGCACACAGTAAACAAAGAAATCAAAAGGTAATCGATAGCGTTTTTCAAAAACAATGCCTCATAAAGAAAGAAACTGAGTAGAAAAGACTTAAAGCAGGTCACAGCTCTCTCTCTCTCACAAACACACATTCTCAGAGAGAGAGAGAGAGAGAGAGAGAGAGAGAGAGCACGCAAATGTTCCTGGCGATAGCATCCCAGTTTCACACACATTCATCACGCTGTCACTCTCGTACAGAAACTCTTCAATTATGGCCGGCTCTGCTTGCTACAGTGCTCTGGTGACTTTTAAACCACCGTTGGAACTTTACTGCAGATTGGCCACTCCTTTCACAATTGCTGCAAAACAAATGAGAAACGAGTGCCTCATAAAAAACATAAATAAAAAACAAATGTCGGCCTTTACGTTTGACCTTGTTTTCCACCCAAACAAGCAGATGAAAAGGCAAAAGGGGTTTTAACCTCCTGGCTCACGGCTTGACAATTACAGATCTGGCATTACTAATAAAAACCTAACGTGAGATTGAGATCATAAATTTACACCCATAATCGCATGATTTATCATCAAGGAAAGCATGAAATGTTTAGCTGGATGTTGGTTTAATGCATGAGGATTTAACTAGACTGTGGAGAAAGTGAGAGTTTCAATAAGCGTGCAAGCAAGCTCAGCAATTTTTGCTGATGATAGCTGGGGGTGGTGGGAAAGATGAAGCTGAATCATGACATGATATACAGGTTAATAGGTTTTTTCCCCACCCACATATTCTTTATTGTAGAGCTGTTACATGAACTGGGAGAACACACACAAAGACATTTGAATTAATACTGATTAAACAAGCATAATATGACTAAGAATTTTTTTACCCCAGTTTAAATTTAAGGTTGTATTTAAATAGAAAATTTTCGTTTAGTTTAAATAAATAAAAATGAATTATTATCATTATTATTATTATTATTATTATTGTGTAGTGGTTGTTACATTTTCTCATGTATCTAGAAGCACCAGACCACAGTGCCATTTTGTTTGCCCTTTTCTACGTTTTGTGTTTAGGCTCTAGAGAGGAAAATCAACAGAATGGGAGGCTCTGAGCTCACTTCCTGTGCTGAGCACTCCCTTCCTGCATCCAAGGAATGGTCAAGCGGGTCATGCTATAGAGGTGCCTATATTACTAACAAGAAAACCTAGGAAATACCTTAGCGTATTTGTTGGGATTTTATTTTGCCTAGAGACAGAAAGAACAAGAAAACAGCAAGGCAAAAGGCAGGGGTAATGTCTGTTTAATCAATTGCCATCCCATCCATTTTTACTGACCAAAAAGTCCACCTTCTTGTTTTCTATTGGTTCACAAGAGTTTTGTGATTACAGTTCAACAGGTTAGATAAAACTGAACGTCTTCACATTTTCAGGTCCTGAATGTTTTCTCTCAGCATTGGTTGAACTATACAAGTTGGAATTTCTTTATTTACAAGATTAGCTTTCAGGAGTTTCTCATCACAATAGCAAGGAGGTTCATAAATGTTACAGCTAAACAGCAGATAAAAGAATGAAGGCTAGCCATGTTACATCACGTGACCACTTAAAACGCTCTGAGGAAAGTGCCAACTGCCACCTTCCACATACATGAACTCACAGATGCCCATGATTGTCTAAATGTGATTGATCGTGAAGAGAGTAACAATGGCAGGGCAAATATCTCTGTTGCAGAATTTGAGAGCAGATATACAAGGATAAAATGCTGCACAAATCCCCTTTTAACAGCTTCAAGACTTTTTAAAAAAACATTTTAGTAATTCAGAATAATCCCATAGATATTTTACAACCCATGCCCACACACACACACACACACAGTGAGAGATGCATGATGTTTTTTGCAGTATGTAGCATGACAGGAAAGGATGTGGAGATGAAAAGTGGGCAGGCTTGATGAGAGTTGATCACCAGTCAAGTCCAGACCCACGGAAAGAATCATTGTCAACAACCCTTTTAAAAAGAATCACGGTGAGGAAACGACATCATGAAAATGACCTCCAAACTTACAGCAACAAGTGACCTGGAAGGAGCCACAATGACCAAATTTCCTCCATTACATAATGACAAAATAGAAAAACAGACCTGAAAGGGGACATCACAAACATGCTGTCATTATGATTAACTGCATGCTGAAGCCAATGGAATGAATCAGTTACAGCCACAAAAATTGCAAACCTGGACAAGTAGTGTACTTCCATTGGCCAGTCCAATGAGATTCAAAGATTAAGTGTAAAATGTTGGACAATTTTTGCATTCAGCACTGAAAGCCTACACTATATAATAGCAGAAGTGAAGGCGCCAGAGGTTGACATGTTTTCAAGTTTTATAAATAGTTGACTTACCAAACAAGAATGTTGCTTCAGGAGACGTGATGCACTTAATCACGTCAAACCGGTACGAGTCAACTTTAGTTCATGGTCCTAAAATATCATACACAAAGTTAAATTTACGAGTAAATTACTTTTCACTGTTGTGTCTTTCCCAGATACAGATCAGATATTGCATGTCGATCTGAACAGGAAGGTTGGAAATTCATGTGACTCTTGCTAGATTTATTTACGTTGGCCACAAGTGCGACAGCAAGTTGCAGGCTGCGACTTGTATTAAAAACTTAAAATTTTAAGACAACTTGACAGTTACTTAATGCAAGGAAAGGCAGCCAATGAGTCATAAAATTTTCGAGGCTCTAACTGCTCAGAGACAGAGCTGTAATGATAGAGCCAGCTACCAGCTGGGCAAATCTTTAGCAACCCCTGGGCCTCTTTCTGGTTCTCAACTTTTTGGCCAAAGTTACTACACTGATCTTTTCCAGTGCATACATGCTCATGTCGCAAAACGGTTTGCATTTCATAACCCTGATTATTTAAATAGCTAATAAATGTCTATCCATCCACTCAGTCTATCAATCTTAGTTTCAGTGGTTTCTGCAAGAGCTATGAAGGCTTTTCAAAGTCCTGCATGTAGAATATGTTTGTAGACTAGGGTGACTGGGAGAGTGCCAACAACCCATACACTCAGCACAAGAGCAGGCTTCTGGTTTCCTCCTGTGAAGCAAAACACCACACTTCCTGATCCTGGGAGTGGTGCTTGGCAGTGCGCTTTTCATGCTAGGGCTTCCACACAGAAAATAACAGAAGGGTGGGATCCTTCCAAAACACACAACCTTGTTTTCAGCCAAAAAGCTAGAGATCCTACTGAAACAATCCCAGAGATTCTCCTTTCAGACATACAGCCAGGCATCAATTGAAAGCAAAGATGTGAATGAGAAAGAGGGTGTTTCATTACAGTTGATAAAAATCTATAATAACTGGCTTGAACCCAATTATGGAAAAAAAAAAATGGAAGTTCAATTCAATTAACGAGGGTAGGTCCAGGTATAGTAATTGTCCGACCTTCTATGGTCAACTACAGGGACGTGCAAGCTGCTCCAGAACACATTGTCCTGGTCCAATGAGAAACTCCTTTAAGGGATTTCGCAGAGTTTTTCGTGATAAAAAAAATGCTCAATTTTGCTGCGGCTTTTTCAAAATTTGTGGTGCTATTTACAGAGATATTTCTGATATTTGTGATGCAAAATCAAGAAAACTTCACAATATTCAAAAGGACCTTGTAATTTTTAGTAATTACTGCAAATTTTCTGTAGATTTCAGCCAATTTGCATCAATTTCTGCAATCGTAAAATCCTGGAGGGACTGATATTTTAGAGAAAGATACAATCTAATCAAATCACTAACCTACCCCATTGTCATTCCCATGCACCTCTAACGAGCCGTGAAATGCTCCCAGTGTATCCTGTGGCAAAAGGTTTGCCATAGCCACTCATGGGAGTCAGTCTGCTGCAGGCTCTGAACACATTGTAAATGTTTGATATATGCAAGTATGAAGAGCAGCGCTCAGAGAGAGGAAGCAGAACGCACAGGAATGTGACACTGGTGTCACATCACTACATACTCAGAATGCCAAAATCCTTCTTACTGCAAAATGACTACATGCAGCTTTTAGACTTCTGAAGATAGGAAGTGATCTATGATGTACATGGGGTTCACCAGCCTAGTCTCACACGATAGACTTTTAGCACTCTCGATAGTCTGTAGTAAATGTGACCAAGAGCTGCCTACTTTCACAAAGATAATTTCAATGACCTGGCATATGAATAACCACAGTGCTTTTCGTTATTTTCAGTGATAACCTTGAGATCTTATTTACTCACCACTTTATACAGAACACTAAGAACTTTTAAACAAATATATTCAGTATCACTGACGTGCAGTGAAATCTGAAGCCAGAAAAGTGTACAAATAAATTCAAGGCTAAAAGCCTTCCTTAATTTCCTTGTAGCTCCAGAGCAAAACCAAAGTGGACGTTAGATATCAAGCATGTATTTATTGTATACACTGTATACAGTACCATCCATTAATTTTGGTGCCTTTGGTAAATATGACCAAAGAAGGCTGTGAAAAACTTAATTGTCTTAATTTATTAACCTTTTGATTATTTTTTTTTTTTAATAAAATAAAACCAATACTATGCTCTCAAGCAATTGCAAACAGCACAGGTTTATAAAAAATATCTTCAGTAAAACAACAATTATTGGCAACCCTGTGAATTCATATGAGGAAAATACATATGAAGTATATGGGCGGCTGTGGCTCAGTCGGTAGAGCGGGTTGTCCACTAATCGTAGGGTTGGTGGTTCGAATCCCGGCCCGGGTGATCCCATGCCGAAGTGTCCTTGGGCAAGACACTGAACCCTAAGTTGCCCCCGATGGCAAGCAAGCACCTTGCATGCAGCTCTGCTACCATTGGTGTGCGAGTGTGCACTTGAAAGTCGCTTTGGATAAAAGCGTCTGCTAAATGAATAAATGTAAATGTAAATATTCCCATTGATATTTTACATTTTCAGTACACCTGTGTAACTAGGAACCTGTTCAACCATGACTTCCTGTTTCACAGGGGTATAAATATGAGGTAACAGGGCAAATTCCCTTAGTCATTCTGTTAGTCTCCTAGTCATAAATGGGTAAGACCAAGGAATATAGCTGTGATGTGCAGCAAAAGGTTGTTGAGCGCCACAAAAAGGGAAGTGGATATAAGAACATAGCACAAGCATTGAAAATGCCTATTTCCACCATCAGGGCAATAATTAAAAGTTCCAGTCAACTGGAAATGTTATGAATCAGTTAGTTGTGCCTTGGGCTCAGAAAGTCTCCAAAACTACAATCTGAACTCACCGATATCACCACACATTGTTTGCAAGGGTTTAAAAAAAAAAAAAAAGCCTCTACTCTCTTCCAAAAACAAACTCTAGCTTCTTCAGTTTGCCAGAGACTTCTGGAACTTCAAATGGGATCTGGTTCTATGGTCAGAAGAAACCAAAATAGAGCTTTTTTAGCAATAAACACCAGAGGTGTTTTTGGGGCCATGTGGAAGGTACCTCATGCCCACAGTTAAATACGGTGGTGGCTCTGTAATGTTTTGGGGCGGTTTTTCTGCCAGATAACATTTTGTTAGGAAACATAGCATCATGGACTATCAAATTCCAACAGATATTAAATGCAAGCCTGACTGACTCTGCCAGAAAGCTTAAAATTGGCCATGGTTGGATCTTCCAGCAGGACAATGATCCAAATACATGCATCAAAATCAACACAAGTTTTTTTACTGACCACAAAAATCAAGGTCCTACCATGGCCATATACTAGTCCCCATAGAAAACCTGTGGGGTGAACTGAAGAGGAGAGTCCACCAGCATTGGAAGGATCTGAAGAGATTCTGTATGGAACAACTGTCTCCGATCCCTTGTCATGTATTCTCCAACCTCATCAGGCATCATAGGAGACTCAGAGCTGTTATCATGGCAATAGAGGTAGTACAAAGTATTGACTAAAAGGGTGTCAATAATTGCTTGCACACCTACAGTGGTGTGAAAAAGTGTTTGCCCCCTTCCTCATTTCCTGTTCCTTTGCATGTTTGTCACACTTAAGTGTTTCGGAACATCAAACCAATTTAAACAATAGTCAAGGACAACACAAGTA
>JAFFST010045652.1:58110-72328 GCA_022414735.1 Noturus placidus | reverse complement strand
GTATTAACTTAAGGGGGCTGAATAATTTTGCACGCCCAATTTTTCAGTTTTTTATTTGTTGAAAAAGTTTGAAATATCCAATAAATTTGGATCCACTTCATGATTGTGTCCCACCTGTTCTTGATTCTTCACAAAAAATTACAGTTTTATATCTTTATGTTTGAGGCCTGAAATGTGGCAAAAGGTCGAACAGTTCAAGGGGGCCGAATACTTTCGCAAGGCACTGTATATATATATAAAAATCTATAAACATCTCTTCTGTGACGAAATATTAGAACAATCTCTGTCTTCTACAGGTCTTTCAATGTACTTGTTAATGATTTGGAGGGAAAAAACTATCAAATGACTGTCAACAACCTCTTGTGCCCCATTGTAGTTGAGGAGAGCAGTAGAAAGGTGTGTTACTCTATCCAATACTAAGCGCACTGAAAGTTATCAACAGACTGCATGTCTTCTTCGGCCTTTTATGGTTTTATTGATTTATTTATTTTTCACAGGTGAAAACAGACATGGTACTCGTCATGTGCAAAAAGAAGACAACAAAGAAATGGGAGTGTTTTACACAGGTGGAGAAACAATCCAAGGAGAAAGAGTGAGTATAACGTTATGGTAGAGTACTTCACTACACACATTATATGATCATGGCCAGTTGAAATATGTCCTCTGTCTTTGCGGTCCACTCAGGAGACAAAAGATAGATAGACAGCGCTTGCTCTCCCAACATATAACGATAGTCCCATTTCTTTAGTGATCATGATTTCCAATTAGATGCCACCTCAATGCCAATAAACAGTTTGGAAGGTGTGCCAGAAGAAAGCTCTTTCTTTCACCTGACCACAACATGAGCGCCTGGAGCTCACTAGAAGCCGCTGTAACTTTGATTAGAACCAGGTTCTATGGTCCGATAACCAAAAATGTACCTTTTGGGAACAAACACTAGAAATAGTTTTGGCATAAAAATGTTGGTTATATAGAAGAGTCCTGTGGAGTTACAGGGACTCCATGAAGCAACAGGAGATTTTAAATGAAAATGAATCTGCTTCTGCCAAGAAGCTGTCATGGTTGGATCTTCCAGCAGGAGAGCAAAAATATACTACATCCAATCCATACAGAATGGCTCAATGGCCACAGAATCGTGCTTTTAACAATTCAATTCAATTTTATTTGTATAGCGCTTTTTACAACAAACATTGTCTCAAAGCAGCTTTACAGGAATATCAGTACGGTATACAGATATTAAAGGTGCAAATTTATCCCAACTGAGCAAGCCACTGAGTGGTGACAGTGGTGAGGGAAAACTCCCTTAGATGTTAAGAGGAATAAACCTTGAGAGGAACCAGACTCAGAAGGGAACCCATCCTCATCTGGGTAACAACAGATAGTGTGAAAAAGGTCATTATGGATTTATATGAAGTCTGTTTGGCCTTAGAAGCAGCCGTTGTCCCAGCAGTCTGGAATTGGAGTAGATGAGAGCTCCCTTCAGAGGTAGGACATCCGAAACGGATCAGGCAGTTCCGGAGAGCAGAGAGGATCAGGATCTCTAGTATCTCCATAAAATCGAGTGTGGCTCGACAGAAGGAGAGAGGGAGAGAAAGGATTATTAGGACTGTACAGAAAGTCTAGTCAGGGTAGTCTTGAGTAAACAAATATTTTTTAAGCCTTATGGCTGACCGATGTTTGTGAGAAACCCAAGCCTTTAATGAAAGTAATTTTGATCCGTAAAACAAAATTGAATTAAAACTACCTGCCTATTACGTACGTCGAGGCATGGACTCCACAAGACCTCTGAAGGTGTGCTGTTATATCTGACACCAAGACGTTAGCAGCAGATACTTAAGTCCTATAAGCTGTGAGGTGGGGCCTCCATGGATTGGACTTGTTTGTCTAGAACCAAATGCTTGATCGGATTGAGATCTGGGGAATTTGGAGGTAGAGTTGACGCCTTGAACTCTTCAAACCATTCCTGAAGAATTGTTGCAGTGTGGCAGGGACCATTATCCTGCTGAAAGAGGCCACTGCCAATCGGGAATACTATTCTTTTGAACGTGTTTCCAACAATGTTTTGGTAGGTTGTACATGTTAAAGTAACATCCAAATAAATGTCACGACTCAAGGTTTCCCAGCAGAACATTGCCCAGAGCATCACACTGCCTCGGCCAGCTTGCCTTGTTCCCATAGTGCATCCTGGTGCCACACACCCAGCTGTCCACATGAGGTAAAGGAAAAAAAAGTGATTCATCAGACCAGGCCACCTTCCCTGACACCACCTTCCCATGTTACTCAAAAGCCTCTTGTGGCGATTCCAAAACCTAACTTCTGATTTGTTGTTTATTTCTTATTTATTTATTACTTGAAGTCGTATTAGAATATTGATAACAGAACATGTAACCTGATCGTGCTAAGTTGACGTGTGTTCTCCTCAGGAAGCCCAGCTATGATGGGAATGCAGATCCTGGAGAGGGGCTGATGAATATGCTGAAAAAGATCTATTCTGAGGGTGATGACGAAATGAAGCGCACTATCAACAAGGCCTGGGCAGAGTCACAGGAGAAGAAATCCAGAGGAGATGAATTTGACTTCTGAGTCTTGCATTGAACTACAATTCCTCATCTACATGCCATTCCTGCATAATTGCCTTTTTATGTATCACTCTTGTTGGCTGTCATTATGGCTGAAAATACTTATTAGGACACAAGTTTAGAAATTTGTTTGTCTGTGCTACAGCTGTTATTCCATAAAGATTTACTGAAGACATCTGTTTGTAAAACCAAACATGCTGCACACTTGAATGTTTTCAAGATTGCATACACTGATAATGGGTAATAAAATGTCAACAAAATTCTATTTTCATGTGTCCAGTGGTAATGGAAACCCTATCAACTGATTTTTTAAAGACTGACAACACATCCATCTTTCTGTGCTTACCTTATGTGCTCAAATCTTTGTGGACATAAAAACAATGTTATCTTCTCCACAGACTTAAAAAAAAAAGTACCACAGGACTTGTCTTATTTATCAAATATCCATCCATCCATCTACAACCGCTTACTCCTTTTCAGGGTCACGGGGAACCTGGAGCCTATCCCAGGGAGCATGGGGCACAAGGCGGGGTACACCCTGTACAGGGTGCCAGTCCATCACCTGGCACAATCACATACACACTCACACACCCATTCATACACTACGGACACTTTAGACACGCCAATCAGCCTACCATGCATGTGTTTGGACTGGGGGAGGAAACCGGAGTACCCGGAGGAAACCCCCGACACACGGGGGGAACATGCAAACTCCGCACACACATGGCCCTGGCGGGACTCGAACCCTGGCGGTGTGAGGCGGACGTGCTAACCACTAAGCCACCGTGCGCCCCTATTTATCAAATATACTTTTACTATTTTCAAATCACCCAAAAGCATGAATGATGGATGAATAGCAGTTATTGCAGAATGAGAAATTAGACCACTGTTAAACTGATCAAGTTTAATACACAGTGGCCAGAGTTTTAGTAGTGCTGCCAGGAAAAACTGCGAAATTGCGTCTGAACGCAGTGTTAACAGTAGTGCAAAATACATCCACCAGGGGGCAGCACATGCTGATTTATTATTATTATTATTATTTTAATTATTATTATTATTCCTTTATTTAATGTTTTGAAAATGATTTTAACAATTCGGTGTTAACATTAATTAACGATACTGGATTATATGTGAAGGGATTAGATTATTTATAACAGATCAACAGAAAGAAAGAAAACACAAGACATTATGATATATGTTTGATCTTTTGAGTCACGTGGGGGAGGGGGTAGACATAAAGAAAACACAAGACATTATGATATATGTTTGATCTTTCGCTTTGTGTTTTATTAGAATGAATAGCATTCAACATGGCACACGTTATTGATTCATTCAGGCATTTTGAAGGGAATTGAAGGGCTTCCTGCCAGGGGAGATGACTGGAGTCTGGAAGTCTGGACAGGACCACACGTTTGAGGTGTAAATGTGTTGATCGATTGTTGTAGGCGAGTTGATAAAGGGAATGACATGCTCAGGTATTCCTACAATGGTCGGCCATTGATATCCATATGATCCGAACACACCGATCCGTGATTGGATCACTGCGGGTTTCATTCACCACTTCAATCGGTCTCATTCCGGCTTCCTCCACACCCTGATGCACGTCTGATGGCAACAAATCACATCACGGTATTTCACATCGCTCCGCCCATTAGATCCCGCCCGCGCCGTGACGTCACCGGCGGCTTATATACTAGAAGGCGCGTGCCCGTGCGCGTTTACCGAGGAGCTCAAGGCGTGCACTGCGGAGACGTTGAAGCGGGCCAGGAGATCAGTTGTTCATGAATGGATCAGTCTTGTTTCAGTACAGAACAGCGTCGTTCCGTTCAGGTGATGCACCCGGATGTGTTGAAGTCGTCTCCGCTCGCGCAGACACAGAAACCGAACCAAACCAAAGTGGAGCTCGCGCAGGTGGTGATCGAGCCGAAAACTGGACGGTCCTACTCCAAAGGAAAGCTCCTGGGAAAGGTAGATGATTCTGAATAGTTTCGAGACTCGACTGTTTATGATTGGAGGATCTTGACGGGTTGGGACTGGTTTAATTACTGTAGAGATGGCTGTGTTCCGGCGCGCGCGCTCCTGAGTCTCATCCCCATGGCTGTATTGTGTGCTGTAGGAATTTATTCTAGAGTGTCTGGTTCCAGCCCTTCGAGCTTTAATCCAGTGTGCATGTGTATGATCATATATACCACCATGATGTCACCTGGAGCCAGGGTGTCCTCTCCATCCTACCTGCGGGTTGTGTTCATCTCCCATGAGGCCATGTTCTCATGAAGTCATGCATTTTTGGGGTGTCATGTAGGCAGTAAGGAACATCTCCATTTCATCAGATCCTGATCTGCAGTGAGAGTGCAGTGTCATCCAGCTGGATTTAGGTGATGCTGAAGGATCTAGATGATCATATGACCTTCCAGCACATGCCGATGTCTGAAACGAAATCAAGGTTATTTCTGATCCCAGACCTGATTGATCTCTGACAGTCCTCTGTCTTATTGCAGGGAGGGTTTGCGCGATGTTATGAGATGACGGATCTGTCGAGCAACAAGATGTACGCAGTGAAGGTGATCCCACAAAGCAGAGTCTCCAAGCCACACCAGAGAGACAAGGTAAACACGGATCTGCTCGTTTAATCACGGTAACGTTTATACGGATGAGTATCACGTGCCGTGTTTGTGTTCTAACCGCCGCCGTGTTGTGGTTCTCCTTTTAGATAACGAATGAAATCGAGCTGCACAAAACCCTCCAGCACAAACATGTTGTCAAGTTCTCTCATCATTTTGAAGATCAGGACAACATCTACATCTTCCTCGAGCTCTGTAGCAGAAAGGTGAGCTGCTTTACCAGTACTGTGTTTGTGAAAGAAAAAACAACAAAAGCCTTTATGGTTAATAATGACCATGACTGCATCAGGTAATAAAATGAGGCTGACTGTATGCTTTCCTTGCTGCAGTCCTTGGCACATATTTGGAAAGCACGACACACCCTGACAGATCCTGAAGTACGTTACTACCTCAGGCAAATCATTTCTGGCCTCAAATACCTCCACAACAAAGGAATCCTCCACCGAGACCTCAAACTAGGTAATGCCTTTTCAGTTTACCATGTTTTACTGTCGTATGACCCCATGGGGTTAGTGCTGCTGTTACTCTATTTTCCTTACGTGTCTTTTAGAACTACTATAGCTGAGTGCAAAACTTCATATATATATATTTATTTATTTATTTATTAAACAGGCAATTTCTTTGTGAACGAGAACATGGATTTGAGATTGGGAGACTTCGGGCTGGCAGCAAAGCTGGAGACTGTTGAGCAACGGAAAAAGTAAGTTGGTTTTTCTTCCCAAATCAAATCGTAATTCTGATTAAAGCTCATTGTTTTTTGCAAAGAGGTAACTGACTCTGTTTTTGCAGAACTATCTGTGGGACACCAAATTACCTAGCACCAGAAGTATTAAATCGTCAAGGACATGGGACTGAGTCAGATGTTTGGTCACTGGGTTGTGTGATGTAAGTCAATACCATATTCAGCTTTATTTAGTTAAATATTATATCAAGCTACATGGAAAAGTATACAGTGTGAAATACTGTGACATGTCCAGTTACTTGACCATGGTGTATTTCTCTGGATTGGTCAGGTACACACTTCTATGTGGGAATCCTCCATTTGAAACGTTAGACTTGAAAGAAACGTACAAATGCATCAAAGAAGTGAAGTATACTCTTCCACCGTCACTCTCTGCAGCAGCACAAAAATTAATCTCTGCAATTCTTCAAAAGAACCCCAATGATCGCCTTACTCTTGACCAGATCCTGGCTCATGAGTATTTCAGCAAGGTGAGTTATTGAAGCACATTGCATCTACTTCGTCTTGTCTGTGATCTTGGACATTTTTGGATCATGTCACCCATCTCTGAAGTACATGGCATCCTGACGCTTTTTTTCTAATAACTGTTCTCCCAGGGCTTCACTCCGGACAAACTTCCACCTACCGCATGTGTGATGGTTCCGGAGCTCAACCCACCTAGCCCTGCCAAGAAGTTCTTCACCAAGATGGCCAAGAGCCTCTTTGGCAAGAAGAAATCCAAAGGTAAGGCTTCCAATCACTGGTCTTTTCTTTAAGTTTATTTCTTTCAGCTGAACCCTTTCAGTATCACTATGTGAACTTAATCACCTGTTTTTTGTTGGTTTTCAGCAGAGAAGAACCCCAGTGAGGACAAGGAGGACATCTCCAAGCTTGTCTCGGGCATGGTGAAGCACTCAATTAGCCGACAGATCAGCTACAAGACCGTGGGAGTGAATGAGGCATGTGTTATGACCCTTAATACTGCTTTGAGTTGATAAACATTGTTATACATTCGATCAAATGGCTTTAGTCAGATTTCTCTCGCGATACCTTGTGTGTTTGTCTGATTGATGATTTATAAAGACATTGTGCTTAAGCAGGCATGATAAAAAGCCAGAGTGTGCTTTTATTGTATCAGCTGACTTGGCAGCACTGCTATATGGGGAGCTTCTGTAGATGAATATCTTGAATACAAAAAGGCTGAGTGAATTCCGATATAATAAATCACACGTGCTCTCCAGGGATAAACAAAGGATTTAATCCTGAACTGCACACGAAGTACACGTGCCACACCTTTTCAGAAGAAAACACTCGAGGGTTTGATTGTGCGCTCTGCTTGGCTGCTTTTGAAATGAACGCACAAAAAGAAATAAAGTCAACAGAACATTGCTGTTTTTATGATTTGTTGTTTCATTGATTTGACCTTTGTCTCCCATCTCACACAGGTTGCATCTCCAGCGGGTCAGTTGGCTGTTTCAGGGCCCTTAGACACACCAGCTGAGGACGTGTCCAGAAAGTCCACATCCCGTTCCTTCAAAGGCACAGTGGCCAGCAGTACTGATGGTGTGTGTGTGCACTTGTTAATTTACTGAGTGTGGATCTGCTTGTAGATGTTCTGTTTTAGATTTCACCCTGAGGCTTTTATAGTGCAGTGTAGTCTGTATTTTCACACGAGCAGCACACTAAAGTCACTCCACTTTTGCTCTCTTATCAGCTATATTAAATCTATGATGTGCTTTTCTTATGATTCTTTTGCAGGGTGTGAAGACCTGCTGACCCCAGCTGCTGTGGCTGAGGCCACCATGAAGGTCCTCATTAATTGCTTATCCTCCATGCCAGCAGGTTTGTTCTAATCACACAGTAATAATTACCGATAATAGAAGCTTTTTGATAAACATGTCTGTATCTCTCAGAATAATGATCAGGAAATTAAATGTTTGGATTTTTTTTTTCCAGCATCTAGGAATACTCCATGTGTCACAAAGCCTAAACCTTTCGTCTGGGTGACCAAGTGGGTGGACTACTCCAACAAATATGGTTTTGGCTACCAGCTTTCCAATCAGAATGTCGGAGTCCTCTTCAATGAAGGCACTCATCTGAGTCTGTGTGATCAGCGAAGGTAACTTTGTGACTACAATTTGGTACTTCACTTAAAACTAGTATCGACATCAAAAAACCTATACTTGATTTGATTGATCATGGCGTTCACTAATGTATCGCGTCACAATGGACAAATTTAGTGTTGGCTTACTTGGTTAAAGACCTAGCATTTCCCCTCTCCACAGGGTAGTTCGTTATTGTTTGACCAACAATAAACACTTCACCTTCCAAGCGGATGCACTACCAGAACAGCTCCAGAGCCAGAAACACATTGTGGAGCTGATGGCCAACTACATGGAGCAGAATCTCATGGAGGTGAGGAGCTTTTCACAAAACATTCAGAGATTAATGTCTAGTGCTAATTTTACTTTTAATCAGATACGGGTACTGTCCCTACACTGGAAGTACATGAGTCGATGAGTCACCGTGGGATGAACTAAGCTGTGTATCTGTTCTTACAGGGTGGAGATCTGGGTTGTGATGAGCATCCATCTCCTACTGACTGTCCCCTTCTCCTGCAGTGGATGAAGACTGACCATGCTTTAGTTATGCTTTTTAACAATGGTTCGCTACAGGTGAGCGTCGTTTTCTTTTATCCATGTTGATTCTGTTCATATAAGCATTCTAGATTAGCATGTAGACTGATTCATGAATACTTGTAGAAAGAGAGATTGAAACGAGTCTTATTTAAGTGAAGGATGAAATTATCACCTGGTAAAGGAGCCAAAAATGTCATTTTACTCTTTTACAGTACAATAATGTGTACTTTTTCTGCTCCCAGGTGAACTTCTACACCGATCACACCAAGGTGATCCTGTCCAAGTTGGAAGACACGTACTTGTTGACCTATATTAGTCGTGAGCGGATCTCCTCCTCATATTCTCTGAATACACTCGGTGAGCATGGCTGCTCCTCTGAGCTGCGTCACCGGCTCCATTACGTGGTGCAGCTGCTGCAGCACTACACCAAAACATAAACGAACCACAAGAATGGACTAAAACCTCAAGGTCTAGGACTGAAACCACATCTGGAGAAGCTTGTATCTTGCCACGAAAGTTCTCCCAACTTATATTCTGGCCTCCTTGGACTTATGGTGCACGGTTTTTTTTTTTTTTTTTTTTTCTTCTATGTCACACTGACACTACCATTTGACTTCACAATGTACACAAACAAAGTGACAAGGAGATGGAGAACTTGTGTTATTCGGATGAGGCTTTCTGTTTTGATCACCTACCTTCCCCTTTATTTAATGCAGACCTTTTATTATTTCTATAAACGGTACACACCAAGCATGGAAAGCCGGTGATTCTAAACATTTTAAGGAGAGTGATTTAGCTTTAAACTTGGAGGGGCTAGTAGCTGCAATCTGCGGTTGGACCAGCTGAATTTCGTGTTGAGATGTGAAGGGAGAGTAAAGTGCCTTTCTGAGGGACGTCTTCTGGGTTGTGCAATAATGGCCCTTCTGTATCTTAAGCTCATATAACATAAGGGATCAGAAAGGGCTTGTGTGGTGGAGCCTTTATCTTTCGCTTTAGTTTGAGTTCGATTTTGTCTACATGGATGGAGGTTAGCACTACAAACACCTGCTGTAAGCTTTTTGCCTGGTACAAGATATTAGTCATGTAATATCCTCAGATGAAAGACAATGTTTTTCGTTTGCGCCTCCAACTGTTTACGTCATGACCTCCACCACATGGCATTGTTCTAAATACTGTGACACTGACTGTAATATGTTAAAGAAAAAAAGTATTTTTTTTTCATCCCATCATTGTGATTTATTTTTTGAGGTAATTCTTTGGCACATGTATTTGTTTTTATTTATTTTTTTTATTTATTTATGTAAGTCTATGGTGTTATCACTGTGTTAAATGTTCAGTATCACTTTTTTATGTACTGGTATCTTGAGTGGAATAAAGTTTGTTGAAATGCACCTCTCTTCTTATTTATTTATTTATTTAGTCTCTTTGTACTGTGTTCAGTGACAGTAACACACGAATTATAAACAAAGCCGTGAATGGGGAGGGGGTGCTACTAACAAGACCAATGGCCCAATCTATTGTCTGAATTCATGTTACAAATTGGGTGTAAGGATTTGCTACTGAGTGAATTGTTCAAGTTCACAGTGGCTTGACGGAATCACTTGGATCTGCTCACACTAAAGCAGCAGTCAGGTTTAGTGTTCTCCAGATGGACAGCCTGTCTGGGCTGGTGCAGTGGCAAGCTAGAGAAACCAACCTTTTCTCCCTGAAGTCACCTTTCCTGGGAAAGCCTCTTGGCTGTGGAATCCCACCAAAAGAGGCTAGGATTGGCTAAACTCCTTGGAGTTTTGAGCTACGGAGGCTCAAGACAGTCTGTAGTCTTGCAGAGTGTGCAATCTTTCAGATGCAGAGGAGGACACGATCCTGATTTGTAAGCAAAGTTTTCTAGTGCCTCCTGAGACTGTAGTAGTGGCTAAGTAGTCTTGACCAAGCAGCCAAAAATCTATAGTATATTCCTGTACTCCATTGTGAACTGTTTATATTTATATATTCCATTTTATATAGTTCGCCGTTCATTTTTGCTAAATGTCATTTTTCTAGCTGATTTTATGAATTCAGTGGTATCTTTGTTTTCATCAATAAAGTGAAAAAATGGTTGCCAATAACCATTTCTCTATGATGAAAATTATATCATAGATATAAAATAGCTCATACTTCTGATTAGAATGTTTGATGAAATACAATTTCATTTTCCTCAATGAATAAAAAGGGAGACATAAAGTAAGGTAAATTAATTAAATCTCATTCTGCACTACATGCTTGGGCATGCTGCTTGAGGTGGGGCATGAGGACTTCTGGGTAGATTCCAGACCTATCTAGATGATGGATGTATGCTAAAGCTTTATAGTCTGAAGAAAGATAATGTAATGCTCCTTACTTGTTAATGCTAGCAAACATTTTCTGATTATTTTCCAATTACTGTATGTCCCAATAATGTTTTACTCCTCTTATACTACAGAAATTTGCCAACAATTCAATGTTTTTAATGTATTGCTGAATATTCATTGCACTCTTTAACAATTTATAGTTGTAATGTGTAATATGTTGAACATCTGTGAGGCAGGTTAGTTCCTGCTATTTATTATTTATTATAGAAGTTAAAACAGCTGTTTCCTCACCAGCTTCAGCCTCTGAACTGAAGGCTCTCCTGTGGGAGATGTTTACTGCTTGGTATAAAACACTGATTCCATAAAAACTCTTCAGATTAAAAATATAAATGATTATACATTTTAAAATCTATATTATATGGCCAAAAAACCTGACCATCACACCCATATGTGTTTTTCCCCTAAACTGTTTCTACATGTTATAAGCACACAGTTGTATAGAATATCTTTTTATGTTTTAGCATTACAATTTCCCTTCACTAGAATTAAGAGGCCCAAACATGTTCCAGTATGGCAATGTCCCTGTGCGCAAAGGGAGCTCCATGAAGACATGGTTTACTAAGGGTGGCATGAAAGAACTCGAGTGGCCTGCACACAGCCCTGACCTCAACCCCACTGAGCACCTTTGGGATGAACTGGACATCAGTGCCCAACTTCACTGATGCTCTTGTGTCTATATGAGCAAATCTTCACAGCCATGCTCCAAAATCTAATAACAAGCCTTCCCAGAAGAGTGTATGTTATTATAACAGCAAAGAGGGACTAAAACTGGAATGGAATGTTCACATAACACATATGAGTGTTTTGGGCAGGTGTCTACAAACCTTTGGACATTTATTTACTTATTTATGGCCATTTATGGGCATTTAATATCAGTCTTATATTATGTAGATTGTCCACCATACCAGTCCCTGTGAATAAGCTGTTACTATATAAACAATAATGGATTGCAGTGAGCATATTTATTTAATATCATTTGATTTAATAGCATTATAGCTGGAATCAGAAGTGTGCGATTATATAATAATAAGCAATACCTTCTGATTACATTCAAGAATTCAATAGTGTTGTGGTATGAAATGATTTATGGTCTAAGAAAAATTGCATTGTGTGTGTGTGTGTGTGTGTGTGTGTGTGTGTGTGTGTGTGTGTGTGTGTGTGTGTGTGTGTGTGTATGAAGGAGCTCCTGCTGACTCTGTAGTAACCACTGATCAGGCACTGCAGAATTTTTATTTAGTAGTCAAATCACATCAGTGAAGGAAGAAGGCTTTAGAACTCTCCAAATTTCAATGTGCATTTGGAAAATGGTCCACTTTTCATTTTAGAAGGAATTCAAGCTAATGAAATTGTTGCATTAACACTTCAGAAACTTTAAACAAACCTACTGGAGAAATGTGAGGACCTGTTGTTCAGTTGTAGTTTACAGTCAGGTTACATCTCTCAAAATATTTGCATAATAGAATACTTTCATTCGTATTCTTTTGCTGACTGAATGGTAAGATTGTGAATTTTATTACAGCCATTTTGTAACACTGCAAAGGACAATACACTTCTGGTACCACAATCACACCTATTTAAATGCCCTTGCTACAGTATATGGCATTTTATGGGGGAAATCCCAATTGCACGATGAGTTACTCTGAATGTCACCAGTACAGAATAATTCTAGTTTAATTTGTGGTCTTCCCCCGACTCACACCCACACAATACACAAGAACACACAGTCTGTCTATTTACCACACAGTCACCTTGCTGTTCGCTTTTTGAGTAAAAGCAAGAAAGTGAGGAGTACACTATAATGACTCCTTGAGAGAGAAGTTTGTTCAGTTCTTTGTGACACTCGTTTGGAACCAGGTTTTCTGCACATCATCCATCATTGATCCCAACTGTACACCTCATTGAATATATTATTGAATTGAATATATTATGGTCCATATGTCAATATGTAAGTTCTGTCCTTTCCAGGCGTTACACTTGAAGTCCCACTGTCACTTCTAGAAGTTGTCAGGTACCAATGAGCCACTATCATATATTGTGTTGTGTGAAAGGAGAGAAGGTTAGCACTCCCCTTGACAAGGATGAAGAGGTCCTAGTGGCCTGCAACACATATACGGTTAAGGCACTGCCACCTACCTCATGGCATCTCTAACCAAGTTCCTTTAGGGCGGCTGTGGCTCAGTGGGTAGAGCGGGTTGTCAGCTAATCCACTAACCTTGGGGTTGGCGGTTCGAATCCCGGCCCGGGTGATCCCATGCCGAAGTGTCCTTGGGCAAGACACTGAACCCTAAGTTGCCCCCAATGGCAAGCTAGCACCTTGCATGGCAGCTCTGCTACCATTGGTGTATGAATGTGCTCTCATTAGTAAGTCGCTTGTAAATGTAAAAATGATATTTCTGTAAAGCTGCTTTGAGACAATGTACCATTGTAAAAAGCGCTATACAAATTGATAAATTAAATTATTATGATAAATTATCAGAGCCTACTTTTAACTTTCAGAGCAGGATATGTCTGGAAATTATTGTCTGAAATGCAGGAATGCTCCAGTAAGCACGCTCGATTCTCAACATACTGCAACACAGACAATCATTCATTCTGTGCCACTACAGCACCATGACCATGACATGTTCTTTTACTTTTTCCACCCCAAGCTACCATATATCCTGTATTGTGATAAACAAATATCTCTCCCTTCTTGTAGGTTCTCCCTTCTGGTGGGTATAGAGAATACAAATTAGAGGCTGTATTCAGATTAGGCATCTTGATTATGCTCTCCTGAAGTTGGAAAAGCAGTGATCATCAATCATTGACAGACGTGATGAAAGAAAGTAATCCTCCACTGCAGGCAGGGAAGAGGAGGTAGAAGTTCAATCATGTTCTGGTCCAAACCAACCTGAAAGATAGCAGTGGAACTGTAAATCAATCTCCATTCAGGGAGAAATGAAAAATTCACACTTACAGTGGTGTGAAAAAGTGTTTGCCCCCTTCCTCATTTCCTGTTCCTTTGCATGTTTGTCACACTTAAGTGTTTCGGAACATCAAACCAATTTAAACAATAGTCAAGGACAACACAATTAAACACAAAATGCAATTTGTAAATGAAGGTGTTTATTATTAAAGGTGAAAAAAAATCCAAACCATCATGGCCCTGTGTGAAAAAGTGATTGCCCTCCTTACTATAACTGTGGTTGTCCACACCTGAGTTCAATTTCTCTAGCCACACCCAGGCCTGATTATTGCCACACCTGTTCACAATCAAGGCATCACTTAAATC
>JAFFST010045652.1:24754-37347 GCA_022414735.1 Noturus placidus | reverse complement strand
GGCCGGGATTCGAACCACCAACCCTACGATTAGCGGACAACCCGCTCTACCGACTGAGCCACAGCCGCCATATCTTTGTTGATATGGAATTGTGCTTTGAGTTGTTGTCATGCTCGAAAGTGAACTTTTTCTTCATTTTTAGCTGTCTTCTAGAGGTCTACATTTTTGAACCAACATAGAATGCTCTCTCTTATGCAGTGGGGCTGCGTCTCTTTATCCACAGCCCCAGCTAAAGAGAAGCAGTCAGATTGCGTGATGCTGCTACCATCACCATGCTTCATCTTGGGTATGGTATTCTTTGGATGATTAGCTGTCTTGTATTTGCACAAAACATATTCTATTAAAATGATGTCCAAAAGTTTTACCATAACACATTTTGCCACATAGTTTGGGGTGATTTACGAGGGCTTAGATGTTTTCATTTGTTTTGTTTTTGCTTCCATCTAGCCACCCTACCTCACAGCCCATACATGTGAAGAATATAACAGCGTATTGTCATATGCAGGGAGTGATCAGTACTTACCAGACTTTAGAATGCTACACATCTCAAGCAAAAAGACAAACAAGAGAGTAAGAGAGAGAGGATAAAAGAATGCACTCACATTGGGCATCCAAACTCCTACTGTCGACCCTGACTGCAGTCTATTGGATGCAGTACCTGTGGAGAGTGAAAAGGCCTGATGCTGCGTTAGCATGAGTGTTGCAGTGTGCCATACATACACACATCCAAACACAAGTGTGACACTGCACAATGATGTCATCTCAACCAGATGTGTGTTATGCACAATCCCATCAGAGCTCAGCTAAGTGCATGCTTACATAATAGTCATCTCTCTTGGAAAAGCTAGCAGAAGGGGCCATTAATTCCTGTTATTCTGCAACTGGGTGCAAAACACTCAGCCGAAACCCTTTTTCATTGTAATGCTCAAAATGCAGCTTCATTGCACAGGATTAAAAGGATATATAAAAGAGACAATAATGAAGTGATTGGGTCTGTTAAGAAGACAGCTTAAAAATACATGTAATGTATTACATACAGCACTGTAACCATGACAATAACGTAACCATGACACAGCAAAGACAATTCGTTTTTTGGCCTGAAAGTCATGGACGTAATTATTCTATCTCCAGAATTTCCCCCTGGGGGATCAATAAAGTATCTATCTATCTATCTATCTATCTATCTATCTATCTCTTATCTCGTTCATTTCTCATTTGTTTTCAGTTTTAGAATAACGGCAGAAGAAGAGTTGGTCTGCAGTCAATAACAGCTGCATGTGGTGAGTATTCATGCAACCTCTGATGGACTTATTTTAAATATGAGAGTTCTTTGTGTTCACATTGCTTTCTCCCTGCGTAAAAAGAGGTTCTGTGGCGTGCCGTTTGGGAGGTGGCCCCGGGCTTTTGTGCATGTTTGAAAGGTGGAGCAGACACACACACACACTCTGTGTGTAGAGGTCTGGGGTAAGAGACAGGGGTCTATCCTCCATCTGCCATTCCTCCAGCTTGTCTCAGAGAGAGAGGGGCCCTGAGCTGCTGCACACACAATAGAGAGTCTGCTTCTCCCGTCAATCATAAGGAAACGTGCGCAGGCCTTCATTGCACCCTTTCACTCAGCTAAACACAACCATTCAACTGTCTGCACATGTAGGCGTGTGTGTGTGTGTGTGTGTGTGTGTGTGCACCTGTCTTAACATTACTCTTTTGTATTGTTCAGCTCAATGCCCATTTTTCATTATTTATTTTTTTTTACTACACGTAGAATACAGAGAAGTTAATGTTCCATGCTTCATGTTTACAATCATATTTCAGTTGAAGATATTCAATATGTAATTTAAAATGTTTATAATTGTGAAAAGAAATATTTTACACTTGTGTTGCTACAAAACAAACGAGATGTCTGGTGTTAATGGTAAATGCATTCCCAGGTATTGAATAGAATCCTGAGAGTGGCAGGCAAAGAGCTACATTTTTCATTCCTATGACTACAGACAGTTCCTAAGTAGTTAATAGCAATTACTTAAATATATGCTTAAGGACAAATAACTGACTAAAGAGCTGGGAGTTCAAGGTGTTAAAAGAATTCACACTGAGTTTATGTGTTTTGTTTTTTTCCAGAAGCCCTTGACTTAAACATAAATTTGCTTTATTTTTGAAGCCAAAAGTCAAAATCATTTAAACAAATGCTGTTGGCCTTTGACCAGCCTCTATAATACAGTACTCTAAAGTGCTCTTTTTCTTACTGACTCCTGTTATGAGCTGACATTGTGTGAAGGTTTTCCTTCTCATAACATGAAATGTCTGAGATGTGACTCACCTGGATGAGACATCTGAAAGGTATGAAACATCAAGGTCATAGAGAATGACAGGAATTCTCATTCTCATACCAGCTCTCACATTTTTCTTCCCTGATGCCAGAAACACATTACAAGCATTGCTCAAAACCAGTTTTCATGGTTTCTTTAAACAAAAAAGTCCTTATGCAAATACAACCATAATTCCAAAAAAGTTGGGATGCTGTGTAAAATTTAAATAAATGTAAATAAATACAGAATGCAATGATTTGTAAACCTCATAAACCCATATGGTATTCACAATATAACATAGAAAACATATCAATGTTTAAACTGAGGAAATGTACCGTTTTAAGGAAAAAAGAAGGTATTTTGAATTTCATAGCCACAACACGTCTCAGAATACATTTACATTTATCAGACGCTTTTATCCAAAGCGACTTAAAAATGAGAGCACATTCACACACCAATGGTAGCAGAGCTGCATGCAAGGTGCTAGCTTGCCATTGGGGGCAACTTAGGGTTCAGTGTCTTGCCCAAGGACACTTCGGCATGGGATCACCCGGGCCGGGATTTGAACCACCAACCCTACGATTAGTGGATTAGTGGACAACCCGCTCTACCGACTGATTCACAGCCGCCCACCTGCCGTCCTGAATAGTCAGGACAGGGCAACAAAAGACTGGAAAAGTAAGTGTTATTAAAAAGAAACAGCTGGAGGAACATTTTGCAACTGATTAGTTTAATTGGCAACAGGTCAGTAAGATGATTAAAGAGTCCGTAGTGTATGAATGTGAGTGTGTATGTGATTGTGCCCTGTGATGGACTGGCACCCTGTCAAGGGTGTACCCCGCCTTGTGCCCGATGCTTCCTGGGATAGGCTCCAGGTTCCCCGTGACCCTGAAAAGGAGTAAGCGGTTGAAGATGAATGGATGGATGGATGGACTTAGTTTCTTTTTATTAACACTTACTTTTCCAACCTTTTGACGCCAATATCTCAACTTTTTCAAATTCAGAATGACTTAATTTTTTCTTAAACGGGTACATTTACTCAGTTTACACATTTTGATGTTTTCTATGTTATATTGTGAATATCATATGGGTTTATGAGATTTGCAAATCATTACATTCAGTTTTTATTTACATTTTACACAGTGTCCTCACTTTTTATGAATTGGGGTTGTACAAATAATTCCTAATTCCTTGTATGAAATGAACTTTAACATGTACAGCTATCTAAAGTGTACAATATTTACAACATTTTCAGAATTTTGTACTTAAATGGCTAGATGTATTAATATAAGTTGGGTTTCTTGTTTCTCAGGAGCACAAACAAACTTCATTTTTTACCCTATACTGATGTTTCTCTCCCTCTCAATAGAAATGTGCCCTAAACCAGCTTGTGATGACGAAAGTTGAACTGAGGGGAAGTGATGGTTTGACCTATGCTGTTCTTGGCTCAAGCCAAGCTCTACTAATCTTAATGAGGTGTGCAACATTGCTATTTTTAGACCACATCAGTGGTGGCAAAAGGACACACACTCCTCTGTGCTTTTTGGCTTTTTATTTATAGAGAATGCCCTTGGGCCATACATAGAGCTTTCAATAACAGAAAGAGCCAAACATATTTCCGAATCAACATAGACAAGGTATAAACACAAAATCAATATTTTTCAATAATCATCTCTGTCTGTACCTGTCCATGGACTGAAAGCTCAAAAAAGCTCCATATTTTGGACTGATATTAGAAATTATTATACTAGTGTATATAAGTCATGTCTGTTATCATAATTGAATGTTATTGCCAGACTAGGCTTCTCGTAGTAAATTAAACTGACCTGATCTAACATTAGGAGAGACAGAAGAGGAAAACAAGCCCTTTTACTTTGAAGGTTATTCTTTTTTTTATTATAATTTTTTTATAATTATAATACATTTATTATAATTATAATACATCTTATACACTTTTCAGAGTACAACAAAATATATCAATACAGAATCAATATATTTTTTTTTTTTACCCAATAACAGCCCCTCCCACCCCGCCCAGGAATGTTTACATAAGATTCATTTATTATTCATATATTATTATTTTCATAAATTCATACAGAATTTAAAATAAATAAATAAATAAATAAATAAATAAATAAAAAGGGGGGGGGTTAAATGGATAGTAATGACAGTCCACCTCTCCTTAATCTACCTCCAGGGTGGGTACATCCTTGAAGTAGGTAATAAACTGTTGCCATTTTCCCAAAAATGAGTCTCCGCTACCTCTGATGTTATACTTGATTTTTTCCAGCTTCAAAAAGAACATTATATCTTTAAGCCAGACTGATATAGAGGGGGGTTGTGGAGAGGTTTGAAGGTTATTCCAAGTGGTCCTAAGGCATAGGTCAGCATTGTCAGTTCAAACTGTCCTCACACACACCTGGGTCCTACAATTTGCATGATTTACCGTAACAGTAGTCAGGAGAAAACAACCAGGTTGAATTCCAGACTCAAAGTCTCAGTGGTGACTATTTAACTTGCCAGTGTCTGATCTTAGTGCTGATTCAGTGTGTGTGATGTGTGTGGGTCTTGTGTCTGTCTAAAGGAGCTGACCTTTGCCCTTCTCATACCCCCAACCCTGTGCAGCTGTTTGAGAGGCCCCATCTGTCACTTCCCTCCTGGGGTGAATGGGGCAGGGTCTTCAGTCTCACTTGATTAACCTGAAAGATACAGGCATTCTCTGTGTATCACAGGGCACACTTTCAATTCACGAGCACACACACACAACACACACACACGAGGAGAACATACAAAACTCCACATAGAGCTCCTGAAGTTTAGTTTTTTTGTCGAAACATACAAACTACTGTAAATAAAATCACAGATGAGCACACTACCATCCTCTGGTTTTGCATGTTTGCCTTAACAAATGAGCAGTTTTAAGCATTCCCTGAAAGTCACTTCAGGAATGGTAATTAGTATGCCAAAAACATGTATTATATTTGTTTATGCCATCTGAAGGCAAAATTATATCATTAACTATGTTTTAGTACTGAGAATATTGGTGATTGATGCTGCCCTATGCCCCCAGGATAGAGTGGATTAAGTTAAGTCTTCTCTTCATTTACACTAAGGGTACCTACATTGGGCCTTCATAACACAATCATAAGCTTTGAATAAATATTTTCTAAAACAATATTGGCGGATTTACAGTGCTGTGAAAAATTATTTATTTTTGATATATTTTTATGTATATCTCATACTAAATAGTTTTAGATCTTCAAACAAAATACAACATAAAACAAAGGCAACCTGAGCAACCACATGATACAATTTAAATAATTTTTTATTGAAGGAAAAAAAAGGTATCCAACACCTATCAGCAATGTGAAAACTAATTGCCCCCTTATACTTAAAATCTGTTTGTACCACCAATAACTTCAACTAAACACTTCCGATAACTGGAGATCAGTCTTTCACTTACTTCTAAGACTAAGGATTTACTTCATGCTTTGGATCGTTGTCTTGCTGCATAATCCAGTTGTGCTTCAGTTTCAGTTTACGGACTGAAAACCAGACATTCTCCTTTAGGATTTTCTGGTAGAGAGCAGAATTCATGTTTCCCTCAATTATTGCATGTTGCCCAGGCCCTGAAGCAGCAGCGCATCCCCACACCATCACACTCCCACCACAATGCTTGACCGTGGGTATGATGTTCCCTTTCAAAGGGAACCTCAACGTTGCATTTAGCATAACACTATGGGAAGTGCCTCTTGCACGTGACCAGTATCTGAAGCTTGTGTAAAATCATACCTATTTATAGGCCTGCTATGATCAGGGGACATGGCAATTAAGAGCGTTGCGTGATATAAATATGGCTTCTGTGAACCGTGCCATCAGCCTTTGTTACCTTCAGCAAAAGACTGCATGTCAGTTGTTCGTGTAAAGAAACAAAAAGGTGCTTCATTTCCTTGCTGTCTTTTCTCAAAATCTCAGAACTTTTCTATCCCTTTAAACAAAGAGAAGGAAAAAGAATGAATGGGCGAGACAGAAAAATATGACTGAGAGAATTCAGGAAATGTGTTACGCCTTGCTTCCGTTTCATCACGGGGAATAGTGAACACTTTCTGGGTGAAGTGTCTAGGGATGTAGCATGCGAATGCAGCCTCGAGAGGCTGGGCATGGTAATGCCTACATTAAGTAGCTTGGCTCACAACTCTAGCTCTTCTTGAGAGCCAAAAAGAGTGTGTGTTTCTGAGCCTCGTGGATCTGGGCTGGCCGCTGTCGAGGCAGCTAGCCGTCTCAGGTTCAGGGGATCGTTTATGGATCTGGAAGAGGAGTTGGAGACCAGCGCTGCTCTATCTTTTGCTCTGTCTTCCGGGTTCGGCTCTCCGCTGGATTTTGGAGCTCGCGTTGTGACTCCTCCTTCCGCCATGGAAAGCCAAAAGGGGAAGAAAAACACACACAAGAATAATAGTAATAATTCCTCTCTGACTCTGAGGAGCCAGAAGGATGTGCTAAAAACTGTGAGCGGCATATAAAGAGCTGCTTGAAGGGATTACTATGGCTGGATGAGCTTTCTTCTCCCGTGAAAGTAAACCTCTCATACTGCAGAAAACCCCCCTTTCTTCCAGAAGTGCATGACAACATATCAGGCATCTGCGAAAAACCATGCATAAGCCATATTTATAACCCTACGATGTTGGATTATTCAGCCAGTGTGGGGAATGAACGGTATTGTCACGATTCTCCCTTGAAGCGGGAGTGCACTGAGCAGGCGCGCATGCTGCTCTTTTCCGTATGCACTTTTTTATGCACAGTTACGTATGCACTTATATATTGATTTGGAAACTCCTCTACATACGCGTAAGAGTAAACTCATAGCCATAGTCTTGTAAGTTAGTTAGTTTATGCTGGTTTTTCCGCTACCCTGTCTAGAGCCCTCGTCTATGTTAACCATTGCCTAATTAGTGTACCGACTCCGTTTGCTCCAGACTTTGACTTCATTTTCTGCCTCGCCCTTTATGGACACTGTTTGTAGATCGCCTGACCCTTTTCTGTTTTCGGATTACTCTGTTTGGATCACGTTTGGGATTTACTGCCTTACCGCTCTTAATAAAGACTGTTCAAATTGCAATTGTATCCAGCCTTCTCTCTCCGCCGTCACGAGATATGACAGGTATGAATATTAAGCTATGGTGAAGGTGGAGCTACCTCTCTCCATTGATGGCAGGGGTGCTGGCTTTGCCATCCAAACCACTGGGGCATTGGTGGGCAAGGCCTATGTGGTAGTAGTCTTGTTTGTGGGTCACTGCAGACAATGACAGTGTTGCAGGCCTACCCAGCAGACCTGGCATATGGCAGCATTCAGCCAGTTCCTTCCCTGTTGTCTTCAGCTCACCACGAGTGGAGCCCGGGCCAGTACTAGTGTGAGGGAGACCCAGAAGGCGAGTATGGCAGCCTGCCAACCCCCGCAGACAGCCAGCGGAACCGGGTGTCCAGAGTCATGGTCTGCTACTAGGCCTGATCTGAGAATGGTTATGAAGGCCAAGCATGCAAAGAAGAGCAGTCCTGAGGGGTCGTGGAGGGACGTATCAGGGGATATGAGATTATTGGAGCAAGTAGCCCCCAGTGCTACTGTAGGGCCTCCCCTAGCCAAGGCGGTCCCCAGGTTTTCAGTGTTCTCTGGTCAGTGAGCTGTCACAGGGCAAAGAAAATCTGATGCTCTCCCTCCAATATGTGGAATAGTTAATGTCACTAAAGGACCAGCATGGAAACAACTGCCAAATGTGTCTCCATGGGTTCTGTCTACCGTAGAAAAGGGTTCAGTTTTAGCTCGACCCCCCAGCCGTTATTTCCTGGTCCACAAAATATAGGAGTATGTGACAAATTTTAGATCTACATCATCTGAACTGTACTCTTCGTACATACAGGTTCAAGATGCTGACGCTCAAACTTATCTTTCCACAGATTCAGTTTGAGGACTGGTTTGTGACGATAGATCTAAAAGGTGCATATTTCCACATAGAAATATCGCTAGCTTTATCCCCTCGCACCTTCACAAAGTGCATGGATGTCACTCTGGCTCCATTGTGACTCCAGAGCATGCATGTACTAAACTACCTGGATGACTGCTTAATTCTAGCACGATCCAGGAGACTGGCGGTTCAACATCGAGATGTTGCTCTCACCCACATGAAGAGCTTGGGGATCAGGTTGAATTTCAGAAAAGTATGCTTTCCCCAGTGCAGTGGACAACTTTTCTAGGGGTTATAGGGATTCTACTACCATGAGGGCATTTCTATCCCCAACATGCGTAGGGTCAATCCTATCAACACTGAGCAATATAAAGCTGGATCTTGCGAGACTATTGGTGCTTATGGGCCTGTTGCACAGGAGACCGTTCAGTGGTGGCTGAGAAGTTGGGGGTTTTGTTCAAGAATGAAACCTCAGAGAATGATCAGTGTCATGCGGAGATGCCTTCATGCTCTGAGAATTTGAGTGTCCACAGTTTCTAGCATTGGGTCACACTCTAGTGGTGTCTCCATAGCGCAAGAAGGTAATAACAGAAACCACCCTCACAGGCTGGAGCGCGGTCTTAGACAACACACGGCCGTCTGTGATTCGCCCTCACTCCTCCCGCACAATTAGGGCTGGATGCCATGGTGCACATGTGGCCGAGGTCACATCTGTTCGCTGTTCCCTACATCGCTCTGCTCCCACAAGTTCTAGCGAGAGTTCGCCAAGACAGTCTGTCTGCTACTAGTAGCACCTGGTCAGCTTGAATATGGTTCTGAGAGATAAAAACCCTGCGAGATGGCACTTCTTGAAAGATTCCCATCCACAGGGATCTACTGTAGACCCAGTGAACTGTGCAATAGCTACAGTACTGGAGTTCTTACAAGAACAGTACTCAGATCTACTGTCTCAAGCCAGAGGGCTGATTCATCAATCTCAGCCAGAACAATGGAAACTGTGGGTCTGGTCTCTGAGGGGTGCCAGCTCATAGATTCTGGCCTCAGAACTTAGACTGTAGAGACCATGTTAAATGCTAGAGCACCATCCACAAGGAAATTGTATGCACTCAAGTGCAGCTTTTTGTCTTGTAGTGTGAGGAACATCAGCTAGACCCAGTGAACTGCACAATAGCTATAGTCCAGAGTTCTTACAAAAAACGTTTCTCAGAAGGGTTGGCTCCTTCTACAATCAGAGTTTACGTGGCCGCCACTTTGGCTAGCCATGTCCCTGTTGATGGAGCCTCTGTGGAGCAACATCCTCTAACTTTGAGGTTCATGCGTGGTGTCGGGCAGCTGAGGTCCATCTGCAGGCCATGCATACCTTCCTGGGACCTTTCTGTGGTCCTGGAACGTCTGTCAGGGACCTCATTTGAGCCCTTAGGGTCAGCCTCTGAGAAGCTTCTGACTCTAAAGGTAGCTATTCTGCTGGCCCTGACATCTCTCAAACGAGTAGGAGACCTACAAGCTCTCTCTGTTGCCCCTTCCTGACTTGACTTTGCCCCTGGCTTAGCAAAGGCCTTCCTGTATCCTATGCTGTATTATATTCCTATATGCTGTATCCAGTAAGAAGTCTCTGTACTTACGTCCACCGCTCCGGTCAGTGGCGTAAGTTGGATCAGCCACTGGTCTGCTTTGGTGGTGACAGTAGAGGTGCTGTGTCAAAGCAACGAATCTCTAATTGGATAGTGGAAGCAATCTTGATTACTTATGAGGCGTGCAGTCTCACCATGCCTCTGGGCATAAGGGCTCATTCCACTAGGGCAGTCGCCTCCACAAAGGCTGTGTCCAAAGGGGTTTCCTTACAGGATGTGTGTGCTGCTGCAGGGTGGTCTACGGCACACACATTCATTCATTATTACACCCTGGATATTCATTCCAGTGTCTTGCAGTGACCGTCGGACTTGGGTCTTTTTGAACAGTTAGTACCCTGGGTATGACTGAGTGGGTATTCTCATTCCCATAATGTTATGCTAAACACAACATCGAAGTTCCCTTTGAAAGGGAACGTCTGGGTTACGCATGTAACCCTGTTCCCTGAGAAGGGAACGAGAAGTTGCATAGCATTGTCATACCAGGGCAGGCCTGTGAATTGTGTCAGATAATAGAGGGTGATGGCGTGGTTCACAGGTGCCATAACTCTTATGTCAAAACCAAATTCAAATGAGATAATGTGAGATGACAAAGGTTATTATGAAGTGCATGACATCTTCTTTACATAAAAGAAAGAAGAAAGAAGAAACCTCAAGTGCCATTCTGCGTCAGATGTGTGAGGCTGTTGTATCAGTATTTTCTTTTCTTTATGTTATCTCAAAAGTTATGATTTTGTCTTGACTAACAACACATTCATAAAGAATCTACTTTCATGCAAAGACAACGTGACATAGTACCATTAATGTCACCTTATGAGTTTTGTCACGATTTGGATTTAGACAGAAACCCCTTTAACACTCTGCTCCTGAAGCACATAACCAGAGGGGGGTCCTTAAACCCCCTACCTGATGTCCTTAAGCATTTCAGAGTTCCATTGTGTGTCATCACTCACAAGGCTGGATAGAGGATGTCGTAAGTTCTCCGTGAGGCTAAGGTGGGGGGGGGGCGAAGTTCTCCACAAGGCAAGAGAAAGGAGTGAAGCTCTCTGCGAAGTATGAGGGGGAGCGTCCTCCATGGAGCAGGAAGGGAATGTATATATAAATATATAAATATTTAATAAAGTAACAAACAATGCACAACACAAGACATGGATCAAAGACAAGCATAACGTGATACATGGGGACAGAACAAACAATGCAAGACAACATGACTATATATACACACCAGTGCTAATGAGCTAAACATTAAACAGGTGAATGAGACATGTGACATGGTGCAGTGGCTGATGGGAAACATAGTTTCTAGTCCTTTTCTGATATTACATGACAAGTTTGACATATGTTTTTGATAAATTCTCCAGCATTGCTTGAGAAATTATTTATGGAATAAACATGAATGAGTTAAAAAGGCTAATAAAGTTACTAGTAACTTTCACTGTGTATGTGTATAAAGCACAGCTCACGTCATGATTCTAGCACCTAGTAGTGATGCAGCAATGAAAGTGTGAGGTATCAGAAGACGCCGAGGAACCCAGAGGCCCGTAGGTGGTTGTGAAACGCCAGAAAAGACGCTGTGATGACGCACAGCAGTTGAAGGTGTGAGGAACCCCCACTCACAGATAAGCTCCTTTATGTTGCATGATACATGCTGTTGCGGTGGATACACACACTGTCACACATTTCTTTGGCGTGCTCAGACTTGCCATAAACACATGCAATCATGCACACAGTCACATGGTTAGTATGCTTTATCTTGAACACACCTCAAACTAGGTGTATCTGGATATGAAAGGACATGACGGTGGTAACGTGAAACGTTTTGTACCCCTTACACTGATTTTTAGAGATGATGAAATTAGTTACATTTATGGTTATTTATCTGGCAAACACTAAAGCAGAATTACAATCTAAGCAAAACAGTTAAAGCAGCTGAAGGTTCTACCAACAAAAATCAAAGCAGTTGTAAGAAGAATGCCAGTGCTGGTGAAAGTGCCAGTACAAACACTACTCACACTGAAGTCAGACTATAAATATGTTCTTACATGCTTCATCTATCCCTCCCTCTTTATTGTTTAAGAACAACCATATTTCTTATCCTAAGACTATCAAGACATTTCCATTGACCATGGACATTAGGATTGAGTGTACAGTTTTATTGTTTGTTTTAAATCCCTGGACTGGGCCCCTCTTACACTGCAGACATGCTTTGTATACATATTGCATCTAGACCTTTAAGGTCCACCACACAGCTACAGCTGACTGTTCCTCAAGCTCAGATAAAACCGGAAGGTAAAATATGCATTTGCTGCTTCTGCACGAGGCTGCGGAACAGTCCACAAGACATCACACATGCTTCTTCTGTGACCATTTTAAATCAGAGCTCAAAACATATTTTTATTCCATAGCTGTGGAGAATGCTTGAATCCATATTATATGTATTATATTATTATATTATATATAATAATTATATTATTTTTTGTGTTTATGTATGCACAGTTTGCAAAAGTTATTGGCTAATGTATTTGAGAGCAGTAACTGGTGGGAAATACTATATAGCACTTTGTGTAGCACTTGTTAATGGACATTGTTTTGAACATGTTTTATAAATAAAATATACTGAGTAACTCACTCACTCTGAGTAACTCTCTCTCTCTCTCTCTCTCTCTCTCTCTCTCTCTCTCTCTCCCCCCCCTCCCTCTCTC
>JAFFST010045652.1:0-12297 GCA_022414735.1 Noturus placidus | reverse complement strand
GTTCCACTTCATGATTTTGTCCCACCTGTTGTTGATTCTTCACAAAAAATTACAGTTTTATATCTTTATGTTTGAGGCCTGAAATGTGGCAAAAGTTCGAACAGTTCAAGGGGGCCGAATACTTTCGCAAGGCACTGTACATCAAACTAGGACTATAAATAGAACTGATGTGTTCAGTTGTGTGTGCATGCATTGGAGTAGGTCATGTATTGGGGTTACACTGCAAACCAGCGAGGTTCATCAGGTAGTTCCAACTTAACCCCATTACTAAAGTATTCCACTGTAAACTGAATATGAACATCCATGAGCAGGTTTATTTACAGTCTGTTTGATACATTAGTTGTTTGTGTACCATTTCCCGCCCACATAAGTGTGTACCAGTGCACTATTTTCTGGGTAGTCAGCTTCCTGTTGACTTCTGTGGTTGCGTGGTGTGATCTGCACTGAAGCAGCAGTCTTAAAATAGTAGTTATATTTTTCCGACCACTGTCAACTCCATCAACATTGATCAACTTAACCTGTCAGAGGATTGTGAGGAAGACAACTTGACATTTCGCTGTTAGGCTCCATTTTAATGAGGAGGACTATTTATCTGTAGATACGAACAAAACAGAACATTTGTATTCAAACAATACTGACTGATCCTAATAAAAAAAAAAACACGTTTGTTTATTTATTTATTTATTTATTTATTTATTTATTATATCTGTTAAAGATAGCATGAAGAAAGTGATGGAAGTGATTATTTTGACATCAACACACATGAGTTTATTTAACCTACAACACCAGAGATTTGAAAGTTTGTGCAGTCAGCTTACAGGAACACAACCAGCAAATGAATATGTGTCATTCCCTAAGTAGGACTTCAAAGCCCTCTACAGGAACAAGGAGGCTGAGAAGCAAACTTCAATGAGTGGTTTAGCATCACCCAAACGAGACATGAGACAAAGCAAAAGCTTGCACACACTAGAATTTCCTACCCTTTGATAAGCATCTCGTTCCATGACTTTGAATGACTGTGTCATGACACATGATATGCAAGATATCACTCGGTTCCATAACCATCTGCGTTGCTATGGACATTATATATATATATACAGTGAATATTGCAATCTGTTCTCACAAGAGTGAGAGAGGTTTTGTTTTATTTGCATATTACTGCACAAGATAGAATGTAAGTGTTCACAGCTTCCTAAAAGGACCCTTGTTCGAGCCCTTTCTTTGGCACTGTATTCTACATACATATAACCTATAAGAGTTTCCCCATTGCAACAGATTAAAAGTTTATTGATTGCCCATTAAAAGTTCTAGGTGTTTTTACTAAGAATGTAAGAAAAGGTGCTAGCTATGAATTGCTAATCATGATGCTGTGTTGTATTTTGTCGTTGTATAACTCCTATGACCAGTACTACAGATCTACTGATGATTTGAATAAAACATGAAAGCAGACTAAAATAAACCAAGGACTGGGCTCAGTGACAAACTCAACTGTCATTGAACAACATACGTCACCGTGTCCACCAATTAAATAATTGAATGTGTGAATTGCTGTGTGAATATTTGTTTTCTGAAAAGAGGAATTTCTGAAATAACTATCATTATTATAAGTGTATTTGTGTTGCTTTAATGGAAAGCTGTAAAATGGTGCACACTCGCAAGCTGTAGTTATTGAGCAATGCACCCATTGTTGTTCCGTCCCCCACTAACAACACACCAAAGTGTTTACAGACTGTCATGGAATATATTATGATATTTCCTTTTTATGCTAAATTTTGATGTTATGCAACCTTTTAGCTGTATAGGAAAATGATGCAAACTGACCTGAAGTTACCTGACAGGGCCTATAGTGTGCAGGCTAATAAACAGCATGCTGCATTGAAAACTTCCCTGTGTTGAATGCTATTTTAAGACAAGTAAATGATATAATAATATATTTTATCTGCCATGTTAACGGTCTAGCATAACTATTAGCTAGCAGTAGAAAGAGTAGAGTGACATCGGTGGTCCCAATGTAAGTAAAATGCAATTTAAATAGTCTTCTGACGTATTTAATACCGCCATTGTTACAAATACAGCACCCTCCATTAATATTGGCACCTACGGTAAATATAAGAAACAAGGAAGGCTGTGAAAAATTGTCTTTAATGTTTAACCTTTTGATCTTTTGCTCACAACATTCACAAAAATACTCTGCTCTCATGAATATCAAACATTTGATTGCCACCCCTATGAATTCATATGAGATCGAATATATTTGAAGTATATTCCTACTGATATTTGACATTTTTTTAGTACACCTAGGTGACTAGGAACAGGAAATTATTCAACCATGACTTCCTGTTTCACAGGGGTGTAAATATGAAGTAACACATAGGCCAAATTCCTTAGTCATTCATTACAATGGGTAAGACCAAGGAATATAGATGTGATGTACGGCAAAAGGCAAAGAATAATGAAGATGTTCCAGTCCACTGGAAATGTTATGAATCAACCTGGAACCTCAACAACAGTCTCAACACACTGTGAAGAGAACGGTTGAGTGGTCAAAAAAATCCCCTAGGATCACAGCTGGAGAACTGCAGAAGTTAGTCGTGTCTTGGGGTCAGAAAGTCTCCAAAACTACAATCTGAAGTAACCTACATCACCACAAGTTGTTTGGAAGGGTTTCAAGAAAATAAAAACTCTACTCCCATCCAAAAACAAACTCAAGCCTCTTCAGTTTGCCGACACTACTGGATCTTCAAACAGGATCGGGTTCTACGGTCAGATGAAACCAAAACAGAGCTTTTTGGTAATAAACACCCGAGGTGGTTTTGGAGCACACAGAGCACACATATGGAAAAGTACCTCATGCCTACAGTAAATATGGAGGTGAATCCACCATATTTAGATGTTTTCGTACTGTTTTTCTTCCAGGGGACCTGGACATTTTGTTAGAATACATGGCATCATGGTCTCCATCAAATATCAACAGATATTAAATGAAAACCTTCAAATGGGCCATGATTGGATCTTCCAGCAGGACAATGATCCAAAACATACATCAAAATCAACACAGAAATGGTTTACTGACCACAAAATCAAGGACCTGCCCTGACCATCCCAGTCCCCTGACCTGAACCCCATAGAAAACCTGTGTGGTGAACTGAAAAGGAGAGTGCACCAGCGTGGACCTTGAATTGTGAAGGATGTGAGAGATTCCGTATGGAGGAACGGTCTCAGGTCCCTCACCATGTATTCTCCAACCTCATCAGACATTATAGGAGAAGACGCTGAGTTGTTTTCTTGGCAAAGTGAGGTAGCACAAAGTATTGACTAAAAGGGTGCCAATAATTGTTGCATAACTATATTTAACAAAGATATTTTTTTGATAAACCTGTGTTGTGCAATTGTTTGATATCCATGAGAGCAGAGCAATTTCCTGATTTTTTTTAACAAAAGATCAAAAGCTCAAAAGGTTCAACAATAAAGACATTTTTTCACAGCTTTCTTTGCTCATATTTACCAAGGGTACCAATATTAGTGGAGAGCACTGTATTACCTTAACAGGTTCTCATGGACACTGGTGCTGTTTATTCATTTAGTACTCACCAGGGTTTTCAAATAACCTGATGTGTATTTAAGGTATGGGACTTTTTAACCCATATCAGGTGTGGCCAAAATTTCATCCACTCAACAACAGTTAAAATCACAAACAGAAATAAATATGAAACAGGAAATGTCACTGACAGTAACCAGGATCTAATATTAGCACAAGCTCTGCATACTGAGAATAACTGCACTTCACACAGACATTTCACACTCTGATATCCAGTTTGAGGTCTCACTTTAAATTACATGAATGAAGCTTGTGGGTGTGTCATGCTTTAATCACTTTGGTTATTTATCCTTCTCACAAACATATTCAGAATTCAGTTCATGCTGTGTGATTCAACTAGAAGCCTGGCTCAGGACAGCATTCAGTGGAATGAAGCCAGTAATTACAAAAGAGGAAGAAAAGGGGAAGCAGAGGGAGTGTGTGACGTCAGCCTGGGATTCTAGTGTAATTAAAAGGTAGGGGGTTGCCTGAGAGCTCTTGATGTGGGAAACACTGTTTGTGTTGAAATGGGGGGCTTTTCTATTTCCTGACTGCTCAAGTCTTCCCGTCAGAGACCATTATTCTGGCCTTTCTTCTGTGTTTGTGGGGTGAATATGTTTGTGTTTAATGCTAGGGCCTTAGTTGATATAACAGTTCCACCGCTTTCTATAGACGGAATACAGTTTAATGAGTTGGGGATTTGAGAGACTAAACTAATCTCAAAATAAGTAAGAGCATTCAATGATTAGGATCTTAAATCTAATGAAACTGCTAAACCAAGACAGACATAATATATGAATGGACTCCTCCTGCATCCATCAAGGAACCTAAGAGGAGCAGGATCAAGGACTGAGAACTGAAAGATGAAATAAACATTATTTAAGCCTGCGGCTCTGTGTTTGTCTGTATTAATTCAACTCTTAGGTCCTGGTAAGCTCAGTAACATTTGATGTCCTTGACTAAGCACAGATGTTGTTTTGTGAAAGCACTCCAACGAGATGAAACATGGATTTAACGGCTTGGAGGAAGGACAATGACAGGCTGAACCCGAATGTTAAAAACAGAGGGGGATACAGCTGTTAACTGACAGTGAGACACAAAGGATGTGTCTCATTTTATCAGAGATTAATGACTGGATGAATCTTATTACAGGACTTGCTTGCTGGTTTATAGGAATCTAGTTTAAGGGAGTGTCTTTAGAGACATTCGTTCTTTGGTTAAAATGTTTTTTTTTTTAATGAATTCAAGGATTTATAGGATTTAAAGTGTGCATCTGAATCAGGGTGCTCAGACCCATGTGGTTGTCACATGCTTTCCTTGCATTTCTCCCTTCCTCTCTGTGTTCGTCTCCGCCTGCACATTAGTTTACAATAATTACAGCCCTGCAACTTCAGATCCTTTGCTATGTTTCTATCAAAGAGTCTGCAATTGGAAAGTCAATTACCTCTAACGTTTTACTCTGATGCTACAAAAAAGGACTCAAGTGGTAGCTGTGGAGAAATAGCTATGAGTTGGCAGTTACAGGTGGGGCGACTACATGCTTCTGCATTCCAGCTATACCTTCTTATTTTCATTTTAAACCACTCACTGGGTAACTCAACTGTTCAAGCTCATTTCCAACTGGGCGGGATAAAGGCAGGATATAATCTTCCATCCATAGAAAGGTGTTTGTAGGCAAGAAGGGAAAATATTTTTTGTTTTGTTCAATGTTCAAAGTATTTGATTGATTCACACCCAACATGTCACGTCACGTGTGTCACGTCACGTCACGTCACGTAGTGTCACCCTACAAGGTTGCATTCAGATGATCTTATAACCTTTCAAATGAGGATTTTGGTAGGTGGATCTGGTCCTACATCAGTAGTGAATATTAACTCCTGTCCAAAGTCACTCATTCCATTACAACACATTACAATGTTTTTTCTACCTTTAGGGGGATTTTTAATTTTATTTTTTACCAGACCGATGTTTACACCTTATCACCAGTTTAGCAGTATGTAACTCAGGTACACTTCAATTCAATTCAATTCAATTTCATTTGTATAGTTTTTTTGACAATAGACATTTTCACAGAACAGCTTTATAGAAATCCAGATGTAGATTCAGATTCTCAACAATGGTAAGAAAAACTCCCTGATATGACAGGAGGACAAAAATCTTGTGAGGGACCAAAATCAAACAGAACCCATCCTCTTCTGGTACATCCTTATCAGCAGGACAGAGACATACAACTAGGGGCCTTTTGGTACTGTTTATAAAGCATTAGCCCAAAAGAATGACTCATCTGTCCATGGATACGTTTTGTTTTTATAACGCACTGTTGCCCCCTGCTGGAGAATCCGAGCTTTTCTTTAAGCGCTATAGTAATAAGGTACTATAGTACCCTTTATGCATCATGCCTATATAATCATTTACAGTAAAGTTTGCCACAGTGCTTAAAGAAAAGCTTTACATAATAAAATCAGGAATTAAGTTATCTGGTGTCAGACAATCATTACAATGTATAGGCTGCTATCTAAATAAAGAACTGCTGGAGTGCGATTTTTAAAGCAGTGTAAAATGTTTGAGCTTGTGTGGAGATTTCCGTGTGGTCATTTCTGTATGCAATATCATCTGGTCATAAAAGACATACAATATATTGGTATCACTAACAGAGGCATTTAGACATAAATGCAGCAACATGTAACTTCTCTCACCAATTTTCCCACAAATATTATCCACTGCATATAATCCAAAGAAGCCAGTAATCTTTTATCTAAAGAAGAACAAAGGCCAGAAATATTGCTGATATTTTTGAAGTGAGATTTCCCTGACGATCTTGAAAGGACATCAGGATTCCTATGCATAAGCTTTTGATAAGATCATTGTTTTGTGGACATTCTCAGTGGTTTTGATGAGGAATGTTCCAGTGTAGCCATTTGAGATGAATGATCATGTCACAGAATCATGACATATTGCAAAAGGTTCACATGATTCTTTACTGGATGTCAGTGATGACAAAACCCAGTGAATGACTTTAAGGACTCAGCTGGAGGGAATGTGCTATTATTATGCAATACTCTGATACAGTCAGCAAGGAAATCACTGGAACAATTCAGTTCCCTGTTCTATTACTTCCTTCCTCTGTGATCAGCTGAGGTCACACACACACACACGTTATTTAAATAGAGCATATGAGGGGTCAACTAATAGTTTTATATATAATATAATAATATATATTAATATTAATTAATGTAATATATCATAGTGTAATACCTTGTGATCTATGAATTTGAACATTTTATTTAGAATTTCTACCTTGGAATGACACTGTTATTCATATCAAACACATTAAACCCACAATTTATAATTTACAGATTGTAGGATAATATAACAGAAAATAATTTGAGGTGTCATGAATCAATACAGGGCACACGGTGGCTTAGTGCTTAGCACACCTCACACCTCCAGGGTCCGGGGCTCGAGTCCCGCCGGGGCCATGTGCGTGTGTGGAGTTTACATGTTCTCCCCTTGGTGCGGGGGTTTCCTCTGGGTACTCCGGTTTCCTCCCCCAGTACAAAGACATGCATGGTAGGCTGATTGGCGAGTCTAAAGTGTGCGTAGTGTATGAATGTGTGTGTGAGTGTGTATGTGATTGTGCCCTGTGATGGATTGGAACCCTGTCCAGTGTGTACCCCGCCTTGTGCCCGATGCTCCCTGGGATAGACTCCAGGTTCCCCGTGACCCTGGTAAAGGAATAAGCGGTAGACGATGGATCAATTCTTCAATTAACAGTCCCAGGAGTCATTGAGATACATGTTTTTCAAACATTTCCATAGATATGAAACACATGTGAACATCTGCCATCTATCCTGACAGACCTGAAATATCTGGACCAGCTTGGTCCACAATAGCACAAAATTCAGCAGTAGGCCTAGCCAAGACTGCAAGACTGAAAAAAAATCTGGAATGCAATATAGAATATAGAATATAAATCTACACTGGTATGGCGAAAGAGAGGATATCATCTAATATCACCTAATAACAAGAACAAGAATAGCTAAAATATACATACTGATGACTGGCCAATTACCAAAAAACAATAATGTATTATAGTAAAGTATTAATTCACTCCTTTAGCTAGCCAGCATTACAAGCATGGCTCTTAAAATGGTTGACAGTGACATCGACAAATCTGTTGAAATGGATTATTCATTCAAAGCATGAATCACACCCACGCCCATTGATTTGTTCCATTCATGAGGATGTGGTTAAAAAAATAAATAAATAAATAAAGTAACTAGTGGTAGCAAGTCTTACTAAATTGCACCATCTACTGTTGGGCATAGGAAATGCATTTATTGAATTCAGTCTGATGAAGCAGGGATAACATGAATGACTAGAGGTGGTATATTAAACATTTTATTTTAACATGAAAGAAAATCAATTTAGTTTTAATATAATAGATGGTATCATAGCGCCATGGTTTATATGCAAAAATCTCATGACCCTTTAGTTGAGGCCAGCGATGACAGAACCCTAGTCTGAATGGCTTTAAGGACCCAGCTGGAGGGTGTCATTTCACAATACGCTGGTATAGTCAGTATGCAAAAGAAAAGAAAAAGAAAGCAATGAATCAGTTATTATTCTCTCTCCAAATGTGACATCTAACCAAAATATTTTGCTTCACGCCTGAAAATAAACCCATTGAAAAATTTGCATGAAGAAGAATTGTGAGGAGCATGTATGTAGCCTCCATGACAAAAATATTGGACCAACTTTCTGTTATAATGCACAGCAGTGGCTGGACCTAAAAACAACAGCAAATGTAGTTGCCAAAAATGTGTGGAGTTTGTGTGGCGTTTTTAACTTCAAGATGCTTTAGCTAATAGTCAAACACTGACTAAGCACAGCACTAAGCACAGAGCTCAACATATTGTATAAAATCCTTACAGTATGTTGATCACTATGCTTAGTGCTGTGCTTAGTGCTATAGTGCTTTTAACAATGTACACTGTCACAAAGAAGCTTTAAAGAAATAGCTAAATTTGGGATGTAAATTTTTAAATGTATAAATATTTACACGGTGGGTTGTAGTGGCGTTGCATCTCAGTCCCTGTTTAAGGTCTACAGCCTCCTGGCATCACAGGCATATGACCACATCCTAGATTAAATAGGGGTTAGATCTGTGCTGGTTGGACTACATAGGCATCATGTTATTATGCATATACACCAATCAGCCATAACATTAAAGCTACCTGCCAAATATTATGTAGGTCCCCCTTGTGCCGCCAAAACAGCTCTCCACAAGACTTCTGAAGGTGGGCTGTGGTTAGCAGCAGATCCTTTAAGTCCAGTAAGTTGTGAGGTGGGACCTCCATGGATCGGACTTGTTTGTCCAGAACATCCCATAGACGCTCGTTTGGACTGAGATCTGGGGAATTTGAAGGTCAAATCAACACCTTGAACCCTTTGTGATGTTCCTCAAACCATTTTTGCAGTGTGGCAGGGTGCATTATCTTGCTGAAAGAGACCACTGCCATTAGGGAATACTGTTGCAATGAATGGGTGTACTTGGTCTGCAACAATGTTCAGGTAGGTGATGCGTATTTTCTGACACATTTCTATTATAGCCAGCATCAACTTTTTCAGCAATTTGTGTTACAGAAGCTCTTCTGTTCGATCGGAGCAGACCAATGAGCCTTGGGTGCCCATGACCCTGTCACCGGTTCACCGGTTGTCCTTCCTTGGACCACTTTCGGTAGGGACTATCATACCAGGAACACCCCACAGAGATGCTCTGACCCAGCCGTCTAGCCATCACAATTTGGCCCTTGTCAGAGTTGCTCAGATCCTTACACTTGCCCATTTTTCCTACCTCTAACACATCAACTTTGATAACTGACTGTTCACTTGCTGCCTAATATACATCCCACCCCTTGACAGGTGCCACTACAATGAGATAATTAATGTTATTCAGTTCACCTGTCAGTTTAATGTTATCGCTGATTGATGTATATGTCATGTCACACCAAGTCATGTTTTTTTCCAGCAGGCATTTCCACTGAAATGGTTTAGTAACAGAAGTTTTCAGTTTCATTTCTATATATAAATAAATGCTGCTATGTTTAATTTTCACAATTTGATGTCTCAATACACCCTGAATTCACCCTACGTTTTTATACAACATTAACAACGCCACAAAACAACGTCATTGTATTTGTGTATATTTAATGATCATATTGCATGTGTATTTACATTTGAAACCATTTGCAGTGATCAGGTTGCAACATTCAATTATATGGAGTTAAATTTGTGCCAAAACTAAACAAATAAATACACAATTCCACAAACACAATCTGCTTTGCGAAGGAAAACTCAACTCTCAACCACAAAGAAAACAATTTCCAAATACAATTGGCAATTTGAGAGAAAACGGTGTAAGAGATGTAAACAAATAAATGGAAAATATGAGCCTAAATCATATTTCATACATACAATCCATTCTACAAATCTTTGAGCAAATAAAAAATCCAGCACATGCAAATACATAGCCTACCTCTCTGTTATATTTGTGAAGAAATGTGAAATTTTTTGGCTGGCTTGATTTTCTCACAAATGCAACTGAGCAACTTCCTTTTCCAAACCAACAGATGGCGCTATCAGTCAATTTACATCAGTCTCCCGAGAGAAGCATTACAACACGCATCAGTAAACAGTTTTTATTATTATTATTATTATTATTATTATTATTATTATTATTATTCTATGACATAACATCCATCAGTAATACCCCACTCGTGATTTTCTTCAGCTTTTTTAAGCAAGGTGCTAAATGGAACTACAGACATCATCACAGGAACTCATCTACTACATCCTCCTTGTGTTTATACTCGTGCTCTTGCAAACTATTCTAACTTGTAGATTGTAGATCAAATTATAGTATTTTCCAGTATTAGTGTTTTTTTTTTTAAAAAACCATTTGCAGTGATCAGATTGCAACATTCAATTATAAGCTTAGTGGTGGTGACGTTGAAGTCAAGATCGGGAACCTTGTCAGCTAGCAGAGCCATGAAAGCAAACAAAAGTTCTTTTTTTTTACATTTTAACATATCTTAATATTATAGTTATTATCTTGATTATTATTGCCTATGAAAAGCGGTAACGCAACAAAGGCCATTTGACAGTTTGCGTTGTCTTGAACTAAAAACCTGCACTTCACCCAAAACTCCTGTAAACTCCACACATTTCCCCATCAGTCAAGAACACTGACATTTTCCAGAAGGAAGATTTCTGATAGAATGAACACTAGATGGCGACAGAGTGCCTCGACGCAGATGAGCGCTTAACTCTTCCTCGGCTGTTCTGTGTGAGATCTGCTTCCTTCTGTACCTCAAACTGTGAAAAGCAAACTCTTCCACACGTTATTCATATGATTACATGACCCATGACCCTTAATACAACCCTCTGATTACAACGACAAACTTTTCCCAAAGAAAGAAAAGTCGACCTGTACTACTTGATTTTATCCAGCAGGTGTCTCAGGAGTTCACTAACACACAGCTGTGTGTTTTAAACAATAACTCAAAGTAATCAGATTTACCCAGAGGGTTAACAAATTGCCCATGCTGTATTTATTTATTTGTATGCTTTTTGTTTGTTTGTTTGTTTGTTTTTTTTAATAAATAAATAAATGACAAAAGTCAGAGGAAGTGTTAGGTGAAACGCTCAGAGCACTGCCCTCAGACTCAGACATGTCCGAGCTGATCGACTGTTTCGGATATCCTCTGATCGCCCCTGAGTCCCGAGCAGAGCCGAGCAGGGCCGAGCAGAGCCGAGCAGAGCTGAGCCGAGCCGAGCAAGCAGAGCCGAGTAGAGCCGAGCCGAGCAAGCAGAGCCGAGTAGAGCCGAGCAGTGCCGAGCCGAGCCGAGCCGAGAAGAGCCGAGCAAGCAGAGCAGCGAAGAGCCGAGCCGAGCCGAGCCGAGAAGAGCCGAGCAGCGCCATGTGATCGAGCTGTGAAGCGGACTGGCTTTTAAACCGAAGGAAAGCGGCGGGCTGATCTGAGAGTCACGGACCGGAAACCGTCGCGCGGATTCGCGAACAGCAGCTTTAAACTCCTCACTATCCGACCAGACGAGAGGAAAACTTTGGTCGAAAAACTTCTGACGCTTTTGCTTTGTGTGTGAATAACATCAGAGATCGGATTAAAAGGATTTGATTAGACACTTCAGACGGAATAAAGGGTTGAGTATCAGCTCCACTGTGAGACTGGACTCGGTACAAAGCCTGTGTTTCTCTCGGAGTGATCCACACACACTCAGAAGATGAACAGGTAATGTCCGGACCTCCTGGGTGGGTTCGACTCGGACACATGAAAGTACCGGTCCAGTGTTATTAACCGGACGGTCCGAGCTAACTGCTAGCTCCTGTACTTGTCCATGGTGAATAAACCCGGCCGGTTCTGCTGGTACTGAGGTCGGTGTGGATCCAGTGCTGTGGGGAACGCGTTAAAGCCAGCGTGTCCCGGGGATGGAGTGTGTGTCGGGAGTGTACCGTGGAGCTGGAACCGGCATGGACAAGGACTCGGTGACCGGAGACGTGGACTCGGTTCAGGCGGTCTGTGTGTCCGGGGAGACGCTGCTCGACGGGGTTTACCAGCAGCATGGGTGGATGCGTGTGTATGGTAAGATTTACACACACACACACACACACACACACACACACACACACACACACACTC
>JAFFST010045651.1:16740-30292 GCA_022414735.1 Noturus placidus | reverse complement strand
TCCTTGACTATTGTTTAAATTGGTTTGATGTTCCGAAACACTTAAGTGTGACAAACATGCAAAGGAACAGGAAATGAGGAAGGGGCAAACACTTTTTCACACCACTGTATATTCTCATGTCACAAAACACCCCTTTCTGATTCTTACAGACCACTGAAACACTGAGTGTGTCATTTCATCAAAATGGCTAAACCCACACCAAGCACACTGGGCTCTGTTATTCAAATGTTTCAAGTTCACACTGACTTGCAGACCCAGTTCTGTAAGAATACCAAAGTTGATGATGATTGCTGCTTAGTTCCCCTTGGCAAAACTCCATATTCATAGTAGGGCGGCTGTGGCTCAGTTGGTAGAGTCGGTAGAGTGGGTTGTCCACTAATCCAGTAATCGTGGGGTTGGTGGTTTGAATCCCGGCCCGGGTGATCCCATGCTGAAGTGTCCTTGGGCAAGACACTGAACCCTAAGTTGCCTCCGATGGCAAGCTAGCACCTTGCATGCAGCTCTGCTACCATTGGTGTGTGAGTGTGCTCGCATTTGTAAGTCGCTTTGGATAAAAGCGTCATTTAAATGAATAAATATAAATGTAATATAAATATATCATGGAGACCCACTCACAGTTTTTTCAGAACCCCCTAACAACCTCCCCCACCCCAAAACAAACAAACAAAAAATAAACAAATAAATAAAACAATTCCTACAGAAAATGGGTACAGCTTGGCACGTCTGATACAGGTTGTAAAATATTTTTTGGTAATTTTCTATCTCTTAATGATAGAGAGCCCCCAATGGATGATAAGCTGCATCAGAAACTTTTTATTTATAAGACAATTTGCTGCCAATTTTCACATATTTCCCACTCGTGCCGAGCGCTGCAAGCAGAATTTCTCAGAGTGCAGAGCAGCTCACAGTGCTATGATACATTCTCCTGAGCTGCCATGTGTTTGTTTATATTGCCATGTGTTTTGTTTTGATTCATGTCTTGCCCCTTGACTTGATTAGTTTGTATATTTAAACACTTATGTTTCTTTGTTCAGGGTGATTCACTGTTTACCTGCCTGTCTGTACCGAGGCTTTCTGTTCCATGTTGTTATTCGCCAGTTCTCGATCTCGTCCTGTTCCTTAATTTTTGTATTTTTTATTGTCCCTGCAATCGCCAGACTCCTGCCTGTTTCCTGTTTATGAGTTTGACTCATGTTTTGGAATTGTTTGCCAGCTCACACAATAAAACGCTTTACTGCACCTGTATGACACCAGTACTGCTGTTACAATACACAATAATTTACATAAAAATGTGCAGCCCATATTCTGTGTATTTATTGTCCTGTGTAGTTATTGTTCTGTGTATATTGTGCTGTTATTTATTGTCCTGTGTTCATCTCACACTGTTCTGTATCTGTGCTTTATGTAGTCTTGTGTACCTTATCGTGTTACCCCATAGTCTTGGAGAAACCTCTCCATCACCTGACCCCGGCGAGCTTGTCCCAGCTCTGCCACCTGACAGTGGACCTCATTTACCAATTATTATTGAACCTTTTTGAACCTCTTTGTGATCCCTTTATCTTTACCATAAGCTTGTCTTGAATCAAACAAATCACAATATGCAAACTATTATATCATCAGGAAACAAGTTACATTCTTAATTAATGTTGACGATGCATAGGTGTCTCAGTTTGCATGGGCCTGTCTAAAGAATGACAGAATTACACTACAGGTACAGAGCTACAAAGAATGGATTTTTTCTGATGATGAAAACAACATTATTGAATATCAACAGCCATCAACATTTATGAGTATGAAAGATTAACACAGCAAAGGTTATATGTTTTCTTGTAACTAATGCAAACTGAACATTAATGCTACTTTCAGTACAATTTAATGCTACTTTCAATACTAGAACTTGATACTACATTTCTTATTCCTGCATATAAATAAAATGCCCTTTCATAAACAGCATGTAGTCCTATCATATAGGCTACATATTACTTTTAATAGGGCACACGGTGGTTTAGTGGTTAGCACGTCCGCCTCTCTCCTCCAGGGTCTGGGGTTCGAGTCCCACCAGGGCCATGTGTGTGTGGAGTTTGCATGTTCTCCCCGTGTGTCGGGGGTTTCCTCCGGGTACTCCGGTTTCCCCAGTCCAAAGACATGCATGTTAGGCTGATTGGCGTGTCTAAAGTGTCCGTAGCGTGTGTGTGAGTGTGTGTGTGATTGTGCCCTGCGATGGACTGGCACCCTGTCCAGGGTGTACCCCGCCTTGTGCCCGATGCTCCCTGGGATAGGCTCCAGGTTCCCCCGTGACCCTGAAAAGGAGTAAGCGGTTGAAGATGGATGGATGGATGGATGGATTACTTTTAATAAGTGTAAATTGATAAGTCCCATAGGAAGAATAAATTACTCTGTGATCTCAAAGCATTATTGTATCATTTAGTCAGTTTAATGTTAAGTGTTACATATGTGACATATGAATATGTGAACAGCATTCAATAAAATAAAAGGTGATGTTTGCCACAGTTTTGGTAATTACACACTAGTCGTCCTGCACCATGACACAGCCACAAAATGTGAACTTATTTTTTTGTAATATTATCTGTGATATTTGCAATTAATTCTATTTTTATTCATTTTATTTATTTATTTATTTTTACAGAAAACGGCTTCATTTGGAGGATGAAAGCTCACCCGTGGTTGATGAATGGAATGAGAAAACCTTATTGATTAGTTATCGTTATGCGTTTACCATTCAAATATTAATAGTTGAATGAATAGTCAAATATTAATTGAATCAAGGGGCGCACGGTGGCTTAGTGGTTCGCACGTCCGCCTCACACCTCCAGGGTCCGGGGTTTGAGTCCCGCCAGGGCCATGTGTGTGCGGAGTTTACATGTTCTCCCCGTGCGTCGGGGGTTTCCTCCGGGTACTCCAGTTTCCTCCCCCAGTCCAAAGACATGCATGGTAGGCTGATTGGCGTGTCTAAAGTGTCCGTAGTGTATGAATGTGTGTGTGAGAGTGTATGTGATTGTGCCCTGCGATGGACTGGCGCCCTGTCCAGGGTGTACCCCGCCTTGTGCCCCATGCCTCCTGGGATAGGATCCAGGTTCCCCCGTGACCCTGAAAAGGAGTAAGCGGTTGAAGATGGATGGATGGATAATTGAATCAATTTCTGAATGAATCGTTTGCACTAACTGCATCAAAGTTTCTAAACCCGGGGAAAAGCAAATGATTCGTTTTGCTTGAACGGTTCAAACGAATCAGTTACCAGTTCAGTTCAGCAGTGCTTTACTGGTATGAATGTTATAAAGGCAGGTAGATTGAACTAAAAATGATACAAATAATACGCATATATTTGATAAATATAACAAACATAATAAACAAAAAAAAAAATCATAAGCAAACAAAACAACAAAAACCTGACAGGTAGGTATTTGAACATATTCTGTACAGTGTACATTCAGGGTGTGTACCATCACTAGTGAACAAAATATTCTGCTGCGATGTACACTACTATGTGTACTGGTGGGTGCACATGTAAAATGTACACTACACACTATGACATTTGGAACGCAGCCACTAGAACGTAGAGTTACGTGGAGAAGAGAACTGTGCGCGCGCGCGCGCTGACGTCATAGCGTTTTCAGCGCTCCAATTTCCCATAATGCATTGAGGAGACGTTTTGATCCAATTCCCTTCGTGAGCTCGGGAGGCACTCACCGCTATGAAGCGAAAACAAACGACAACTGGCGAATCCTCATTATTCGGCTGAAATGATTGAGGAGTTCGTAAGCTAACAGGCATATACGAAACATGCGGATAGGATACGTGTCGGAAATCCAGAACGAGCTGTAGTTTCTGCAGTGTACATACCCTTAAACCCGGAGGATTTTCCCCCGTCGGCCGCTTCGCACCGACCAGGCAATGACAACGGCCTCCGCAACCCCGCAGCAGATGAGAGAGCGGCTGCTGCAGGCCATCGACAGCCAGAGCAATGTGAGTAGCTCGTTAGCTAACTAGCGGCACCTTGTTGTTGTGTCCTTTTCAAACGTAAACTTGTTCATTGTTCTATTTTCCTCAAATACACGTAAAACAAATGACCTTAACTCGTCGAACAAGACCACGGTGTCAATAACTGCCTGGTTTATTGTAAAATAAGATGGCCGGTTAAGCTGCTGAAGCAGCCGGCTAACTGTTAGCCGAAGTTTAGCGACGTAGCGTTGAAAGTTGTTCGCGTCGTTAGCGAGGCTGCTACAAGTGCTTTTACTACCCCAGCCTTTCATACAGTACATTTGTTCCGAATAACTAGTGGCGCACATTGTTTGCTTTATTAAAACACACAAAACCTTCATGTTCTTCATGCACACAAGCTGGACAATAATTAACGTTAGCTAGCGCTCAGCTAACTGCAGCCTCTCAAACCGAGCTAGAGCAAGGCTGCAGGTCACCACTTGGCTGCTCACCTAAAGTAAAACATTAATCGAGTTGTAAAAAGCCAAATAAACCGTGTCATTCATTAACTCACTTCACGTACATTTAGAATAATGAAAGCACCTTGTTGATGATCATTACTTGGGAAGGCCATTAATGCCAGCTGGTCATGCTGCTCCCCTTCACATGTAGCTAACAAGTCGAAGCTAATTCGCTAAGTGTATCTGGGCGAAACATTTATTGATACAAACTTTTTTTGATTTATTTATTTTTAAATAATTGACATTCAGTGTCGAAGAACTCGAACATGAAGTCCTGTCGGATTGTGCTGTATGTGTAAGTAATTAATAGTAATATTATGCACCTATTCGCTGTCCTGCCATGTAGGAGTGCTTACAGGGAAATGCATGCAGTGTTCCTCATCCCAGTGCTGTATTCACCTTGTTTACAAGTGACACAATTGACACTCGAATTAACTGCAAAAGTTATTTTACTTATTTATATGTGTGTGTATATATAATATAATGTTTGTGTGTAATATATATTTGATCCATCTCACAGACGTGACACGCCTCACATTTGTGTGAATATTTGATGATCTCTTTTCATGTGACAACACTGAAGAAATGACACTTTGCTACAGTGTAAAGTAGTGAGTGTACAGCTTGTGTAACAGTGTAAATTTACTGTCCCCTCAAAATAACTCAACACAGCCATTGATGTCTAAACCGCTGGCAACAAAAGTGAGTACACCCCTAAGTGTTGAGTTATTTTGAGGGGACAGTAAATTTACACTGTTACACAAGCTGTACACTCACTACTTTACACTGTAGGAAAGTGTCATTTCTTCAGTGTTGTCACATGAAAAGATATCATCAAATATTTACACAAATGTGAGGGGTGTACTCACTTGTGAGATAGCGTGTGTATATATATATATATATATATATATATATATATATATATATGATAGATCAATTTAGTGAAATCTCCTAAACATAAATAGATTGTGATTGACCTGGCTCTGTCAAGCTTTCTGCATTATAGTTGTAAACATGATCAATCCAAAATAATGAATCTACCTGCAGAGTTTTCACACCAAGATCCTACGTCTGGATTTGTTATAGTTTTAAGGATGTTTTAAGGTATGTGGCTTGATTTTTTGAAGGTTAGAATGATACAACATTTGAGGCCAGTAGGTTCAAGAGTACATTTAATGCAGGACCGTGCCCACATGATACAATGGCCCATGAAGTGTAAAAAAACAACAATTTTGCTATAAATGTAATTCATCTTCATGAATTCATCACCTTCAGTCCAGTCAACTCGGTCAGGGTCGTGGTGGATCCGGAGCGTACCTCAGGAACACTGGGTGTCTGGTGGGAATTCACCTTGAATGGGATGCCACTACGACACACATGGATTATTTATAAATATTTTTTTGTAAATAGATATAGTCTAGACCAACTTGACTTTGGGAAGTGCGGACAAAGCAGAGAATCTAGAGGAAACCACATGGACACGGGGAGAACGTGAAAGTACTCCGACAACAAGAGTATCTTAGGATCAAACTTTGGCAACGCTGCCTGCGGTGCCACCATATTATTATTATTATTATTATTATTATTATTATTATTATTAATAATAGTCCTGCCAGGGCCATGTGTGTGCGTAGTTTGCATGTTCTCCCCGTGTGTCGGGGGTTTCCTCCGGGTACTCCAGTTTCCTCCCCCAGTCCAAAGACATGCATGGTAGGCTGATTGGCGTGTCTCAGGTGTCCGTAGTGTATGAATGGGTGTGTGAGTGTGTATGTGATTGTGCCCTGCGATGGACTGGCACCCTGTCCAGGGTGTACCCCGCCTTGTGCCCGATGCTCCCTGGGATAGGCTCCGGGTTCCCTGTGACCCTGAAAAGGAGTAAGCGGTTGAAGATGGAGATGGATAATAATAATAATAATAATAATAATAATAACGATTTTATTATTATTATTATTATTATTATTATTATTTCTAAAGCATGTTCAATTTGTGCAAACTATCTCCATGTAGCATATAAGTGCAACTGAAAAAACCACTGTTACTTTTCTGATGCTGTGGAGACTGCAGGGCATTGCTGTATGTAGTTGCACAATATCGATCAAGTGGGCATTTTTCATATTTGTACTTGGGGATGTGTAAACCGAAATGTTTCTTGTCGGGCAGCTCAGCTGCTGATGCCCTGAACGAGTGAGTGCAGTCCTGTTCACACCGAGTGTTTCATGTCAAATCCTCATTCGGAGATATATATATATATATATATATAAGAGATAGATAGATAGAGATAGAGATATATATATATATATATATATATAGATATATATATATATATAGATATATATATAGATATATATATATAGATAGATATATATATATATATAGAGATATATAGATATATATATAGAGATGTGTGTATATGTATATATGTATATGTGTATATGTATATATGTATATTTATATATGTATGTATGTATGTGTATGTATATATGTATGTAAAATATATAAAATATAAAATATAAAAATAAAAAATACAATTTTAGTATGTATGTCCCCACCAGCTGTGAAAGCATTAGAGGCATGTTTAAAAGAATCTTCCAGCTGTAAACTCTGGAGAAATTATGTAAATTCTATAGAAACCCATTGAAATCACAAACTACAATCATAAATCTACGCATACACACAGGCATGAATCTACAAAGTTGTCGTGATTATGCAACCTGTAGCTGCATAACAAAGTTGAATGCCACAATACTCCTTTTACAAATTGCTAAACAATAAACAAAAACATACCAGTTATTCACGGTCTCGCTGCCCCACTGTCTCGTCATATTTTTAGCTGAATGGTATCATACAGTTGGCAGATCGCTGTGGATGAAATTTATTTGCTCATATATTTTGATGCAGATGAATGAGGGCTCAAGATGGGGCTGGTCGATACGGACACAATGTTGTATCACAAAATTGATAGTCATATTTTTAACGATGTACATCGTTTTCTCTAAAATTGATGAACAAATGATCCATACAAAATAACTGCATAGCTTCATGACTAGTCTGTGGCAGACCTTACAAATGACCATTTTTGGGATCACTGTCGGATTTGTTCTACCCAAACCATGTCTATACATAAGACGTCCATCCCTTCTTGGGTACAATTCATCTTTTACCTCGTCTTGTGGGGTGTTTCGCTCGGTCACGCTCCTCCATGCTTATTTTTCTTACAGCATAACACTTCACTTCAAGCTGAGCGACAATATATAACTCCGCAGCCGTTAGCCTAAAAAAAGACAGGAAGATGAGAAATTCCACCATTCAGTTTTAAAGGAAGTAGTGGATGGTGTAATTGCTTTCAAAGCATTTGCAGGTTGTAATGATGTCGTCATTTTTCTCCTCGGAACGTTCAACTTGCGAAGGGAGAAAACATGGACGTCTCCACGTTCATCTTTTGTTAGCAACAAGCTGGCCAGCTAACTATAATGGAAGTTATGTATGTTTATCTCCGCGAACAGTGATCTGTGTAGATGTTATAGATTTAATCAGCTAATGTCTGTATGTTGATTGATCTGAGGCAAATTCTTGTGTATACAGTGTAACTCCTTTTAGAGTTAAGAAATGCTACTTTGTTTATTTTTGACATAACTCATTAAACTAGAAAAGAACTTGTAGTTGAGGCCTATTTGACAAATAAGAAATTCAAATGGAACATTTCAGACACACTATGGTCAAACATTCTGTTCATTTTTGCTTCACTAGCGGAACTAGATCCGAAGAAACCACACTCACTTTGTAGCATGCTGGCTAGCTCACTACCTAGCTCACATAGATTTGTATGTTCCCATTAAATTTTCTTCTGGTAAAATTAAACTAGTTGAGTGATCCACACTGTGAAACGTCCCAGTGTGATTATAAGAAACATAGGCACTCCTGGAACGTTGCTTGAACCAAACTAGTGGACTGGAACTAATGGGTGTGATGGTCAGGTGTCCAGATATTTTTTGCCATACAGTGTAAGTAAAGCTAGCTAGCTGTTTTAATAGTTTGGCTAACTCTGGGTTGAGTGTACTTAATGTATGAACAGCCTGTAGATGTGTTTTAACTACACATTTGAATCGCATGCCCTTCGATGACTGAAGTCTATGATTTAGAATCTTACTCTGTAGGGTTTTATTGACATGCTGTGGTTGTTTATAGTATGTTAAACACTACCTCTTCAAACAGGTTTATATTTTTAAAAAATGTCCTAGTTACAAGTCAAGAAAACTCATGGCCATCTGCCAGCATTTTTATTGTTCCTGTTTAGGGTAGTTAGATTGCTCAAGGCACCAGTATTCAAATACTGAAATGACTGTTTGATTATGCCCTACTTTCACATGAAGTCAGTGGCATTGTAGAAGAATAGCAATAATCTGATGGAGGCCATCACTCTTGTGTTGTGTCAGTTACGTCTGGTTCATACTTCTGTATAGGTGAACACGTGTAGGTGTTGTGTGCAGGTATAGGTGTCTACTTTCATCTTTCCACTAGGGTGCAGAAAATTGTTAGTTCATTCATCTTAGGTAACCGATTTATCCTGGTTAAGGGTCTGGTATACTTTGTTTTTTCACGTGTAAGCTAGCGTATTTGTACAGCCATATACACAGCCTTTCAAAGTATATTCCATTTGACATGCATGTGTACACAGTCAGGGCTCTATGGTAACAATTTCTTGTAGGAGCACTTGTGCTCCTCATTACAAAAATTTAGGAGCACATTCAAAACCCCTTGTGTTCTATTTTTTTTTTTTTTTTTTAAGAGATGGTAACGTTAATGTGCTACAATATAACACACAAGTAGGTATGAGAGAACTTGAGAGAGCTCGTCAATTATGACAGAATTTAGGAACATGGTGTGTGCCATTACAAATTAATTTACTTTCTAATAAACTAAATTTAGTATTTTCAGTAAATTTTACAGGCCGCATTTAAAAAAAAAAAAGACTGTTAACCTGTTCCACCTTGCAAACGAATACAATAAACATCAATAGTTCAGTCTTTGAAGTCTGCTCCTCTTAATTATATTTTGCCTTGCGAAAGTATTCGGCCCCCTTGAACTGTTCGACCTTTTACCACATTTCAGGCCTCAAACATAAAGATATAAAACTGTAATTTTTTTTGTGAAGAATCAACAACAGGTGGGACACAAGCATGAAGTGGAACCAAATTTATTGGATATTTCAAACTTTTTCAACAAATAAAAAACTGAACCAAAAACTGAAATGTGGCAAAAGGTCAAACTGTTCAAGGGGGCCGAATACTTTCGCAAGGCAATGTACACTATTAGACATTTCCCACTGTCATGGTTCTGGGCTGGAGTCAGTTGTCGAACTATTCTACGTATATTGTGTAGATGCAAAGCGCTTTAGTTTAATGGTGGTCATTACTGATGCTCCGATCAGCATTTTTACAGCCAATACCAATTTTTTTTTCTCACCATGATCAACCGAAACCGATCCAGATACCAATTTTTTTTTTTTTTTTTTTTTTTTTTTTTTTTTTGTTTAAGCTTTAATCGGGAGGTCTATCATAAACAGTTAAATGTAAGCTCTCTGCTCATGGTCACTGTAATTGAATTAAAATAATTTAAAGAATTTAAAATAATAGCAATGAGAAATACTGTTGGTTAATTGATAAATAAACAAAGAAAAAAATATTTATTTTTGGTAAATGGAGCACTTGTATAGCGCTTTTATCCAAAGTGCTTTACACTGTGTCTCATTCACCCTTTCACTCACACACCAATGGTAGCAGAGGTCCCATGCAAGGCACTAACTTGCCATTGGGGGCAACTTAGGGTTCAGTGTCTTGCCCAAGGACACTTTGGCATGTGGAGTCATTCGGGCTGGGAATCTAACCGCCAACCCTACGATTAGTGGACAACCCGCTCTACCGACTGAGCCACAGCTGCCCGTTTTTAAATATCTTAAACAAGAGTCCTAATTAAGAGTAGACTAATATTATCCATATGAGGAAAAATAAGGCTAATAGCCTTCTAAGGAGATAGTCTACCAAGCTTAATGTCAAATTCATATTAAATTTAACCCATTGTAATTAAACATTATTCCTTTTCTCATTTTATTGATATTTTATGAATTTATATCTATTTTTATATTAAATGAATGATTTATAACTAAGCACATTTTCTGTAAGCACATTTTATTAGTTTTTTGTGTCAGTTTTAGATCTGTTCCCCCAGTACAGTGTTGCCATGTCTGCTGAAAATAAAGTTATTTTGGGGATAAAAAAAACATGGAAGCTGGAGTTGACTTTTCTAATCATATCTGGCAACCGTGAGCTTAAATGGAGTGAATGCGCTGTCTATTAGAGTTGGTGGAGAGTGAAGGAGAGCAGCAGTGTATTGTATGTTTACAGACTGAACAGTTGCTACTCTTGATTATGATTGATGACAAATTCTTTAATAAAGAAGTTTGTTAAAGAATAAATCAATCTGCAATTGATTAGTGACCGATGCTTAGTAGTTCCTACTCAGCGTGGTTCAAGTCCCTTTCCAGAACCTTCACACTAACTGTTCCTCAGTGGTAGAATGAACTTCTAAACTATATTCGGACCATAGAATTTCTCACCATCTTCAAAAACAGCTAAAGACCCACCTCTTCCGTGAACCCCTAACCAACTCATAAAAACAAACAAAAAACAATTGCACTTACACCTCTACTCTGTGCACTTTTCTTCTTCTGGAACTCAATTAATAGATCTTGTATGGTAGCACTACTTGTATTCTCTGCTTGATATATCGCTTTGCTTGTATTTTCTCATTTGTAAGTTGCTTTGGATAAAAGCGTCTGTTTATTGAGTAAATTTAAATGCAAGTTTGAATTGAACCCAGCCTTGAAGTGTTAGCATCATTACTAATGTTTATTGCATTTTAGACTTCCTGTAGTGTTTGTTCCGATTTTATTACAACTCGGAACAGGTCACTCACACGCGACTAAATATTTATTCACAGTCGCACATAGAACTTTTCAGTTGCAAATGGTTGCACTGTAGAGCCCTGGCAGGCAGTCGCCACATGCACATTGGCAATTTGTTCTACCCCTCCTGGCATAGTCAGTACAGAGCAGTAAAGCAGGTCTTTTGTTGTGAAGGACAAGGAAGAAGAATTGCAACATGAAAAACATACTTGGCAGTCTTGCCACAATTAGCACTCATAATCAAATCCCTATACTCTTTAAGGCTAGAATTATACAAACACGGTTACTTCCTAACCTGCACTCGTTTCTGTCTCTTCAGTTTATTCCATTTTTTTCTTCAACTACCTTGACAACCAATGGCCCTGGGTCACTGTTGCCAACTTGTGGAACAACTATATGGTGTAAATGAATTAAATGCGTATGTGCTACCTGCGCATACAGAGTACGCGCGGTTAGAAAAATCAGGCAGTGTATGTACAGTCTGTGCGTACCCTGCTTATGACAAAATTTGGGTCACGCATACTGTGCACTGTTCCTAGCATGCGTTAAAAGTGAAGCATACTTTCTACTTTAGCGTCACAATAGATCTGAAGCCTTTCCTGAAAATACTGGGTGCCCTGGATGTACATTTGCACAGGCGCATTTAGTCATGGCCAGAGTTTCAGAGAGTGGGAAACTAAATAAGTCTCACATTTTCAGTTTTCATTGATCTAAACATGCTTTTTAGCATGTTTAGGTGAACTTTGACCTGTAAATTCACAAGCCTCATTCTTGTGAGCCAATAGCAAACACGAAAGTGGGACTGTGGTCTCTTTAGTAAATAAAAATGGGGAAGCAGCTAATGAATAGGTAGCAGTTAGACCAAACCTTTGCCTTGCCCTTTTTGTACTGTTGCTTGGCGCACAGTTTCTCCAAAATCACATGCCATCAGGGCTACCTGAAATGATCTGATATTGAATTACCAGCAGTCAATGCTTTCATGTGTAGTAACACTTATTTAGAAATATTTGTTTAATTACTCAGCCGAGTGGTTCCAAGTGGGATTCAATCAAGCCCACACTCCCTCCTCCGAAATAGTAACTTTCTGTTAATTTGGAGGACCTAAACCGATTTAAAAAGAACATGCTTCTTTAAGCACAGTGGTTTTCCAAGAGCAAATATGTTCACATACTAGTGTATTAGATCCTCAGTAGAGCAGCAAGCTGGAAGATTCCCCCACATCTTTAAAGTCTAGTTTATGGGAGCAATTTGTCCAAATATGTGTACAAAATACCAGCTCCAATGCCACTGACGTACAACTATACAGCGTTCATGTGTGAGTAATGCATGTAGGCAGTCTTTCCTTTTTGATGGGATAAAGAAATCAGCCTGGAACTTGTGAAGATACTGTTTGTTAATGGAGGGGGCAGGACTCCTTAACACATTTAGGGCTACCGAGTGTAAAGCGACTCTTGTCAGTGCAACTAGTTAATACCTAAACAGAACCTGAAAAGCTCTGTGCATCAGACATGCCACCTTGTGAGTAACACTACTGGAAATTTCAGTTTTGTTCCATTCTAATGCACAGCTTTTGCTTCATTATATGCTGCGAAGAGTGGACTGGATCACACACACACTGCCATTATAATGTCGATTGGTTTAATTAGTTGAAAATGGAAATCCAAGAACACATTTTTGAAAAAATGTACCGTTTTGAGGCCCCATCGTATCCAAATCATATTGAATTTGAATGTTATGTATGGTTACACCCCTACAAATCGAACCTTGAGGTAGACGAGCGTCAACAACAGATCATCTCATTGGGTTCCTCTTTCAGCCAAGAACAGGAATTTGAGGCTACAGTGGACATGGATTCACCAAAACTGGTTAGTTGAAGATTGGAAAAAGATCAGGCAATGCTATTTCAATCTTTTTTGTTCATAACAATTTTTATTGATTCTCATACACTTTTCAGAGTACAACAAAATATATCAATACAGAATCATTTTTTTAACCCGATAACAGCCCCTCCCACCCAGAACTGTTTACATTTGATTAATTTACTTATGATTCATGTACATGTGATTTTAATTACATATGATTCATTTTCATAAATCCATACAGAATCAAACTTTTAACCCCAGTAACGTAT
>JAFFST010045649.1:106961-120067 GCA_022414735.1 Noturus placidus | reverse complement strand
CAGCAGCAGTTGAACATGTATCAGAACCTTCTGGAACTCCCATTATTCGAATGTTATTGCGTCGCGACCTTGTCTCCAAATCCTCACATTTATTCTGTAATTGAGTCACGGTCTCAGTGAGAGACTCGATGGTAGACTTCATGTGTGCCATGTCATGAGTCTTTTGGAGACTTTCTGACCCCCTGATGTAACTAACTTCTGCAATTCTCCATCTGTGATCCTTTGGCCACTCAAACCATCCTCTTCACAGTGCGTTGAGACAATATAGACACACATGTAAAGTTGGTTCATAACATTTCCAGTTGACTGGAATTTATTAATTATTGCCCTTATGGTGGAAATGGGCATTTTCAATGCTTTTGCTATTTTCTAATAGCCATTTCCCATTTTGTGAAGCTCAACAACCTTTTGCAGCACATCAAAGCTATATTCCTTTTGGCCTATGTGTTACCTTATATTTATACCCCTGTGAAACATGAAGTCATGGTTGAACACTTTCCTGTTCCTAGTCACCAGGTTGTACTAAATAATTTTAAACATCAATGGGAATATACTTCAAGTATAATTTTCTCATATGAACACTGGGGTGCCAATAATTGTTGCGCACCTATATTTAACAAAGTTTTTGGGGGGATAAACTTGTGTTGTGTTTTCAATTGTTTATCAATGAGAGAAGAGACTTTTTGTGATTTTTTTTTAAACAAACAATCAAAAGGTTAAACAAAGACAAATTTTCACAGCCTTCTTTGCTCGTATTTGCCAAGGGTGCCAATATTAGTGGAGGGCACTGTATGTTTAAGTTCTCCAAATCTGTTTCTTCTAACCCATGTGGCTGAGAAATGTCATTATTTCGGTACATTAGATCAATAATCAAGTGTCTAATACATGGAGGTTTTGTTCCATGCACCTGACCTGAGGCTAATTGCAGATAATACGTGTAAGGAAGAAATATCATAAAATAAATCTCAGTGCCAAACACTCTTATTTTTTAACTAAGCTCACCTTCAATAGGCACTGAGGCTGGGTAATTTTGTGGGCAGATTTTTGTACCAAACCATGCTAAAGCTGTATTCGACAGGGCTATCAAACAAATTGATGCTTCTCACAAGGTCTAAAAATCAATGGTCTCTACACATACGATATATGTTCCATAAAAATACCTTTAAAGCTCTATGAAGCTGAAAATAAGATCAAGAATAAATACTCCCATGGATAATATCTGAGGTATTGAACTCAATAATCCATCCATTCTTCATGATAATGTGAGGCCATTGAATAAGCTCCAAGTGCTTCCACACATATAAAAAGGTAAAAAAAAAAATAGATGAATCATTGTGTGTGAAATTCTGAAAGGTGATTCTGCTGCTAATTCAGTCTTTTGTAGACTTCACAAAAGGCCATTTGCAAGAAGCTAATTTTTTGTGAGGCTGTTTTGTGGATAATGCTTTCCCCGCTGAACATCATGCACATTTTAACAGAACTCAGTTTTGAGAGTACCTGCTTTTGTGTGAAGAAAAGAAGGTTGTTTTCTATGACCTTATTTCCTGAATGTCATAGCATTTTCCAAGTTGATTAGACATGCATATTTTGTTCTTCTGAGTCATTAGAGACACTCTTCCTATTCACTAAAAACATACAAGATGGTCTTGTTGTTCATTGGGGTCATTTAAGATGTCCTTCCTGTTCACTAGAGTCATTGAAAATGTCCTTCCTGTTCACTAGAGTGATTAAATATGTCCTTCCTGTTCACTAGAGTCATTAAATGTGTCCTTCCTGTTCACTGTTCACTAGAGTCATTAAAGATGCCCTTTCTTTTCTATAGGGTCATAACACACTCTCCCTATTCATCAGAGTTGCTTTTCCTGAGGATATTTATTATTGCTCAACCTGCTAGTTTGAAATTAGAGAATCTCTACCTGTTTACTCCAGATGCTAGAGATGTTTTAACTGTTCACAAGAGATGTCAGAGATGTCCTTCCTTTTTATTTGGGTTACTCGTCCTGTTTAACAGAGCTATTGGAGCTGCTCTTTTTGTTTTTCTTGTCATTAGAATTGCTTTTCCTGTTATCATTAAAGATGGTATTCCTTTATACTAAAGGCATTCAAAATGGTCTTCCTGGTCATTGTAGAGTCATTGAAGATCCTCTTTCTGTTTATTAGTCACATTAACAATGCTCTTATTATTGTTCAGTAGAAACATAAAAGGTGATTTTCCTTTGGAGAAAATAGTGGTTCTTTCTGCACATCAGAGATAATTCACGAGTCATTTGAGCCATGAGTCATCTTTCGTTCACGTCATTTGAGCTGTTCACCAGTCAGTGGACTTGTTTTTCCTGTTCACTAAACACATTAAAGATGTTCCTCTTGAGACAACAAAAATGCTTTTCTGTTAACTAGTAACATTGCAGATGCTCTTGTTGCCTAGAAACATTCGAGTTGTCTTTACTGTTTAATAGTCTTTAGAGATGCTGTTCCTGTTCATTAGAGACATTAGAGTTCATCTTTCTTTTCACTAGTCTTTAGATATCCTCTTAATGGTTACATCATGATGGTTTAAAAATTGTATTAAAATTTTATTGCTCATTATTGTATACTTCATTTCTCTAATAAGTTAAATTCAGCTCAGTTCAATGAAATTCCAGTCAAATTATGTTCACTGGAATAGCCAATATTGGTGTAGCCAAAGCATTTTATTGAAACTTATTCATTAGGTCTCTTTCTCTGTCTGTCTGTCTGTCTGTCTGTCTGTTTTTCTGTCTGTACAGATTATGGCACCATTAAGAAGGTTCTCTCCCCTCTTAACCGAACCACAGGTAGCTGTTTGCTGGATGAGATTGAGCTTTTTCCCTCCAGGTACAGGAAGAAAAACCTCAGTATTTGGTAGTGCATTTGATTAAATAAATTTTCCTACAAGTTTGAATAAATATAAAATTTCCGCTTCAGGAGGAGAGAGCCGATCCTGAGCCTACTCATCCTGCAGAGCCGCAGTGAGCTTTTTGTGGGGGTCAGAGATCAGGTTATCAAAATCCCGCTCATGCGCTGCAATTTCCATAAGTCCAGAGAGTAAGTCTAGACATTCACTACTAGCACAAAATCCTGTGTGATTATTCTGATTATGTTTTTGCAATGTTAATAATTGAGCGACTGAGCTGCAACAAGTAGCATGTCCTAAAAGAATGCAATACCTTTTAAATTTCTGTTGATGTAATATTGATATAAATGTTATTAATAATATTCATATACATACATTTACATTCATGCCCATTCACATTAAAGAAATTCAATCCCTGATACAAATTTAAAATGAGCTTATTTGGGATCTTGTGTAAGATTGTTCCCTGAAGGAAGGATAAGCGGTATAGAAGATGGATGGATGTAAGATTGTAGGTAGTATAGTAACATATACAGTATTTGACAAAAATCAGGAATTTTAATAATGATCTTGTTTTAAAACAAAGTTATACGTAAGGGATAGTCCATGGCTAGGTGTGTGTTACATGATTTTAATGCACGAGGCGGAGGCAAAGAAACACCACATGAAGCGGAGTACATTAAAATCACATAACGTGCATCTGGCAGTGGCTTATCCCACTTATACCATGGTCACTTGCCAGCATTGACAAGTTAAAAAATAATGGTTAATTTTTGTTAGTTATTCTATATACTGGTTGTTAGCGCTAGAATTCTGCCTGCTCTAAATCATACACAAAGATAAAATAGTGCAATAAGATTACATTTATTTGAATAAATTAGAAAGAGAGATTGTGCGTGTGTGACTTACCTCTGTCTGTGTCATATGTCTTCTAATGAAGATGTGCATTTAACTCTATGTTACTATGGTTACAGTTGGTTATAGGCAGCGCATTATTTTAGAACGGTGATTAAACTGAGTAGACTTATCTGTAGTATGTACGGTTTTTATGCACACCTTCCAGCCAATCAGAATCGAGTATTCGGACAGCCCATGGTGTAATGTGATTTATATAATGACAGTATGTGGAATGCCTTTTTTTTTTTTTTAAATAAATGAATAATAAAAATCATATTATCTAAAAATTACCATATACTACCATATTTTAAATGACTACCATATTTTCAATGTTAGTGAAATCAGAGTTTCAGGAATGGCCATTTTAGGAGGTTCAGACATTCAGAAGCCACTTTTACAAGTTTTCCCATTAAATACAGAAACTGTGAAACCTTTACTATTACTATTTTAGAAAAGTAATGAAATGTGCAATGTACATTGCATAAAATCTCAATGTTCAGGGGCTCCAGTCGCACCTTTTGTATAAAACTCCAATAAATCGAGGAGAAGATCTCATTGAACAGCTTCAACACTTGAGTCAGCAGGGGCTATGAAAACATTCTACCCCATACTGATAGTCAAGAGAATTTCATAATTTCAAAATATCAGCTTTCAAAGTAATGCTTATATCAAAGTTGCTCATATATCAAAAGAGAATTTTTGAGCAGGTTCATTAGATGATAAGATGAACACTCACATTCAACCAAAACCTCCAAAACACTACTGAAAATACATACATATACACTCACTGACCACTTTATTAGGACCAGCAAACTGGCTATAGACTCAGATCTTCGTGGCATGAATTCCACAAGGTATTGGAAACATTCCTTTGCGAATCTGGCTGGAGATTTGTCAGCTGCACATTCAGTATGCAAATCCTCCATTCTACCACATCCGAAAAGAGCTCTATTCAATTCAGTTCTGGTCACTGGGAAGTTGAACTCAATGTTATGTTCGTGGATATTTGAGATTGTGCTTTGTGACATGGTGCATTATTATGCTGGAAATAACCATTATCAGATGCGTAAATTGTGGTTATAAAAGGAGGCACAGCCAGCAAAAATTCTCAAATGGCTTGTGGCATTCAAAAGATGCTTGACTGGTATTAAGGGGCTCAATGTGTGACCAAGAAGTCTTTCCCCACACCATTACACAACTAGCAGCAGGCTGAACTGTAGACACAAGGCAATTTCAGTTCATGAATTTATGCTGTTGATGCCAAATTCTGAGCCTGCCATCAGCATGTAACAGTAGAAATTTAGATTCATCAGACCAGTCAATGTTTTTCCTAATATTTAGCTTTCCAGTTTCTGCAAGCCTTTGTCCAATGTAGCCTCAGATTCCTGTTTTTTGAATAGGAGTGCAGCCTGATGTAGGCTGTTTGTCAATTCAAAAAATGCAAAGAACAGACTTACGGTCTCGTGAAGACTGGTCTTGCAAGGTGAACGAACTCAGATAGACAGCAGGACATAGAATGCATCTTTGTGACAATGGAGATGTGCTGCGATCTCCTGTTGCACAATGGACCATCCCAGCACATTTCTAGTTGTGAGACAAGACCACTGAACAGACAATAAATTCAACAATGCAACATTCCTTAAATGACATAACATTATTTACTTTATTATAATTAATATTTACATTTATTTAAATTTTTTATTGTATTTTATATAATTTTCAGTAAAAACTAAGCTAACGAGTTTACCTCAGGATGGAAGTATACAAAAATACTTCTGAAGGATAAATTAGACTTGGGACGGTTGTGGCGTAGGTGGTTGAGCGGGTTGGCCAATGTGACTCCATATGCCGAAGTGTCCTTGGACAAGACACTGAACTCCAAGTTGCTCTCGATGGCAAGTAAGTGCCTTGCATGGCAGCTCTGCTACCATTGGTGTGTGAGTGTGTGTGAATGGGTGAATGAGACACAGTGTAAAGCACTTTGGATAAAAGTGTGCCATTTAGACTTTTGAACAACTTCATATATATCTCAGTCAAAATCATATATCAAAAATAGATATATTTAGATGCATGTTTAGATTTTAATTGGTAAAAAGACGTTAAAAACTTTGTTATAGGTCAGGCTTCCGTCGTCCATTGTTTTGCTGCAGTAATTTCTACGATTTCAAGCGGGTTAGGTTTGCTAAAGTATGCATACAATGCATACTCAATAAAAGCACTCTGTTTGAACTCATATTAGTCAAGACTTGTGGGATCTTGCTGGAGAAACAAAATAAGACATATGAAATATTAAATAAATACAGAAAACCCAGAAACTTCTTTTCATTTTTATGTTTACAATTATCCACACTCTAGGGTAATAGAAAACTAAGACATTTGTTCCATTAAATGAAGGCTTTGATATGTTAAAGTGGTAAGAGTTGCCTTAATAAAGCTTTGCAGACTATTGAGACTCATGAGAAGCCTGAATTGATTGTCCAAAAGTCTTTTCAGTGAAGTGTTTCCAAACATTTGCCTCCACTGTATATCTACAGACTTGATTAAATATATGTTTTTAACACTTCATGCATTTTCGTTTATTCATTCATTCATCTTCAACAACCACTTTATCCTGGTCAGGGTTATGGTGGCAACACTGGTCTTGAGGTGGGACCATGACCTGAATGGGACAATATCAAATTTGCACACTCATTCATATGCGACATAGTATGTGGAACCCTTGCCTGTGCTTTTTATTTTTAAAACATAAACGAGTGTTTGTGTGTGTGTGTGTGTGTGTGTGTGTGTGTGTGTGTGTGTGTATATATATATATATATATATATATATATATACATACATACATACATACATAATATTTGTTAATCAGGCTATCCATATTCTTTTAGCCTATGTCCTTAGTCAGCAGTGAGCTCTCACCGTGTTTGACATTGTGCCTCCAGGCTCGGTTCCAAGATTGTTTTTCTAATCTCCGCTGTTTAGAGGAGACATCAATGTGTGTGTGTGTGTGTATGTGTGTGTGTGTGTGTGTGTGTGCTCGTGTGTGTTTGCTATCCTCTGTGTGCACACATAGCCAAGTGTGCATGACAATGAGAAATGCTGACCACAGCTGACTTCATTCAGCTGTGTAGCTTAGTGATGAGATGGGTCAAATGCACTGTCTCGGACAGAACAAAATCCAAAATGCTTGGCCTGAGTGAATATGATTCCTGTATTTTAGGACACACACAAAAAACAAACCTTTATGACTTTAAAATATGACTTTAACATGTTGGACCTCTAGATAGCATTAGCAGTGCTAATTATATAGCTCAATGACATCAGAATCCTGTTTGGTTTGTGATTGCTGGCTAGCATTAGTAATAATTATAAAAAATATATATATTATCTAAAAATCCTGTCAGAAATGCATGTTAGACAGATTGCTAGTATTAGCCGTGCTGGTTGTGAACATAAAATGCAATAATCCTGTCAGAATACTGTTTGGTAAGCTCATGGTTGTTAACTAGCTATGACCATTTATAAATATGACTCCGGTCAGAATTCCTGTCAGGTTTGATTGTTAGCTAGTGTTAGCAGTGAAGTTTGTAAACTTTTTAAAATGTGACTTAAAGATTCTTTCAGAATTCTTGTCAGGGTAGTTCATGATTGCTAGCTAGCATGAGTAGTGAATAATAATTTCTAATTATGATTTAAAATCCTTTCACAATACCTGTCAGATTAGCTCATTATTGCTACCTTGCAGAAGTAGAGAATATTATAAATTTTATAATGTATTGATTTATAAATATGAATTTAAAAATTCCTTTGGAAATCATGTCAGCTTACTTCATATGTAACTAGCTGGCTAACGGAATAACAAAGATAGATATGAATGCATTATACCTTATACTTCATACCTTAAGGTCATTTTTGGACTCGAAAACACATCCACATTTCCATATTTTGTACTCAAAGACATGGTTGGTTTACAGTCTACAGTTTAGCACTGCTGGATCTGAAGAAATCTCATGTCTTCTTTCATTTTTATTGTGTTATATATCCAACAGATTGTCTGTCTTTTACTGTTCAGAGTTCTTTACCCATGATTCCTAGATGTTGTTGTACTGACATTTCAGTCTCAGCTTCTGTGTTTGTGTGTGTATGTGTGTGTGTGTGTGTGTGTGTGTGTGTGTGTGTATGCGTGTGTGTATGCGTGTGTGTATGCGTGTGTGTGGGTCCATAAGGAGTCCTCCTTTTCCTGTTTATCTCCTTCATCAGGTCGTTATGTGACAGACTTAAAATATTGACGGCAAGTTCATTCTGTGAAACCTGAACCCTATCACTCCTGGTATTTTTAGCTACATGTTGAGCTGTATTTGTTGTCTCTCACTGCTCTTCCTGTATTTTTCTCTCTTATTTTCACACTTTCTATATTCATTTGTCTTCCTTACCTGCTCCTCCTCTTTCTGTTTTTTTAATCTCCTTCTCTGTTTATCCCTCCTCTCTCTCACTGTGTCTTACCCTGTCTGCATGTCTCAATGTCTCTCTCTTCTTTTTCTCAACCTTCTCATACGAACTTTTTGCTCTATATCTATTTTTACTTCTCACCCTTTCCTGAACTTCCTCTCCCTTTCTCCCTTCTTTCTATCTGTGTCCCTTTCTTCTTTATCTCTTGCAACTCCCCCCCCTTCCCCTATTCTTCCCCTATTCTCTCAATATCTTTCTAATTCTATTTCCTACTTGTTCTCAATCTGTCTACACAACCCTACCCCCCCTCTCTCTTTCTCTTAGGGCTTGTGTTGGAGCGAGGGATCCATACTGTGGGTGGGATCTGGTGTTAAAGAAGTGCACCATGCTAGAGGAGAGTGTGAGCATGAGTCAGTGGGAGCAGAGCATCACTCAGTGTCCTGTGAGTACATACGCGTACGCATGCACACAAACACACACACATAAACCCCAGCCTGATTTCAGGTTCAGTAGAAGTTCAGAATGATCTGTACAGTGACAGATGTGTGTGCTTCTTCACAAATCCATTATCATCCTTCCATCCTCAACCTCCCATCATCCTTCTATTCTCATCCTCATCTACTCATGCTAGTCCTTCTATCCCCATCCTTTCATCCTCATCTACCTCATTCTCATCCACCTATCCTTATCCTTTTAATAATTCTGTCCTTGCTCTCCCATCCTTATTCTCCTGTCCCCATCTTTGACCTCATCCTCCCATCCTTATTCTTCTATCCCCATCGTTCCATCCTCATCAACTCATCCTCATCCTTATGTCCCCATCATTCTATCCTCATCCACCATCCTTATCATTTTGTCCCTATCCTTCCATCCTCCTCCCCCTATCTTTATTCTTCTGCCCAATCTCTGTCTTTGTCCTCATATATTTATCTTTCTATTGCCATCCTTTCATCTTCATCCTCCCATCCTTATCCTTCCAACTTCCCTTTTACCTCATCCATCTATCCTCATCATTCTGTCCCCATCCTTCTATCCTTATCCACCCACCCATATCCCTCTGTCTCCATCCTTCCATGCTCATCCATTTATCCTTATCATTCTATCTCCATCCTTTCATCTTCATCCATCTATCCCCATGCTTCTATCACTATCCTTCTGTCCTTGCCCACCCATCCTTATCATTCTGTCTCCATCTTTCAATCCTCATCCACCCATCCATATCCCTCTGTCCCATCCTTCCATGCTCATCCTCATATCCTTATACTTATCCTCATCCTACCAATGTTGTCCTTCCCTCATCAATCATAATTTTTGATTTACTTATTATTTAGTTCCTTTACTTATGTGGTAAGGAAGAACAGAAAAAATAGATAGATATATGGATTCATAACTAAATGAATAAGTTGATGGATGGACACATGGAAAAGCCAGATAAATTAACACATAGACAAATGGATTAGTGGATGTACAGACCAATGGGTGGGTGGATGGATGGATGGATGGATGGATGGATGGATGGATGGATGGATGGATGGATGGACGGACGGATACATTTCACAAGGATGATTGGACAAATAGAGCAACAAACAAATAGATGGACAAATGAATGAATAGACTGACCGATGGGCAGATGCATTAATGGATGGATTGACAGACAGACAGAGAAGTGAAATGCTGTATATTTTATTAACTGAACAATCATCTCTAGAGATTTGATTTGTCGATGAAAGTGTTTAAGACCAAAGACGGAACTGGCACAGAGTTATTTTAAAGAACAGAAAACAGTTCTTATAGGTGCCTAAATGTATGTTAACTGAGTGTGTCACTCTTTGTTTGAATAATTTGAGTTTAATTAAAATGTAATGGTGCTCATTTTCATTTTCACAAACAACCTTGTTATAAGCTTTCATTGGTTCACTGTGAGAGAGCTAGACTTTTGCAGGTGCTATTTTGGGGTAATACATGTGTTAGGATGCTTTCAATATTTGCTCTGTGTTTTGTGTGTGTGTGTGTGTGTGTGTGTGTGTGTGTGTGTGTGTGTGTGTGTGTGTAGGTAAAAAATGTTACTGTAGATGGTCACTTTGGCCCCTGGTCAGGTTGGAGTTCATGCAGTCACAGTGATGGAGGAAGTGTTGGCGTGTGTCAGTGTCGAATCCGTGCCTGTAACAGCCCGAGTCCTCAATGTGGAGGAAAACAGTGCCAAGGCAGCAGCGTGGAGGTGGCCAACTGCTCCAGGTACACACACACACACAAACACACACACACACACAGAGGGACATGTACACACACACACCACAAACCATAAACAGTATCTCCATCTGGCATATACCTTCAGTTTCTGAAACTCATAGTAAAAGCATATTTTTATTCCAATAACATTTGTCCATAACCTAAAGACATTTACTGTGAGAAAATAGTAGACATGCACATATAAGCAAAGCAGGAAGAGTCTTGATTCTACTTGATTGTTTTGTCTTTTCTTACGTATATGTACTGTATAAATAATTATTTGTATACTATATATAACATTTAAATGCAATTTAGAAGCACTTTGCTCACACAGCTATGGAATTTATTATTATTATTATTATTATTATTATTATTATTATTATTATTATTATTATTATTATTATTATGTTTTAGTAGTAGTAACAGTACATTTTATATAAGTATTTTAAAATATTTCTCAGAGTAAGGGCTAGTGTTTGTCTGTGCTCAGGAATGGAGCATGGACACCATGGACATCCTGGTCGTCATGCAGTACAAGCTGTGGGATCGGCTTCCAGGTGCGTCAGCGCTCTTGCAGTAACCCAACGCCACGCCACGGGGGACGAGTTTGTGTCGGTCAGAACCGCGAAGAGAGGTAAGGACAAGCTCTGTGCTGAAATTTGATGCTCATTTGCAGACCACTCACTAAGACAAGAACTATAGTTACCAATTCTGGTGTCACCTTCACTTTTGTATAGTTGTGTCTAGCCTGATTTATAGGGACACTGTAATTCAACACTATAGGGATTTTTGCCCTGTTCTTGTTCCCAAAGTTGTACAACCATTTATGATAGGATACATGACTGACAACCAAATTGGAGTGAATGCTTACACTAGGTCTTACAGTTAGGTTTTACTAGGTCTTATTAACCCCCATTGCATATCAAGTTTATTGTAAAAATGTACGGACTTTCAGCTGTTTGCAACGAACAAATCAAACAAAAGCAATTTAAATAGTTCAACACAATGAATGCTTCAAGTGGTTTCCCCAAATTGAAATTGAACTGAAAATGAAAAGCCACTTTTTAATTTCTCCAGTTTTGAAATGATTCAACTCCCTGAATAGAATCCTTCACAACAGCACAAATATGCAAAACAGATGTTTTCGCAAGCACATCTGATGCAACTAATAAAGGGCTTCATTAATTGCACCAGGTGTGCTTGGGCTGGAACACATGAAATAGAACTGGATAGGGGCATAAAATAAATAAAATACCTGGATGGGGCAGAAAAAGGAAGCTATCAATGGCTGCAACCAGATTTCAGTGAGCATAGTATTGCATGTACTAAAGGTTTCCATGCCAGAACTCCAAGAAGTACACCACTACTGACCCAAAAGCACAAGAAAAGTCAGCTCAAAATCAAATAAATAAGCCAGAGAAGTTTTGGTATTCTGTTCTGTGGAGCAATGAAACAAAACTGGGTAAATGGTATTTCTGGAGGAAAAAGAATGAAGAAAGAACACTCTGTTCACAGTCAAGCATGGTGGTGGCTGTGATTATTGAAGAAGAAGTCCTGGAAGATGCCTGTTATGCCTGTTGTTGGGTTTTATAGTATTTATACAACCAGCAATAGTTAGTGCTGCCATCATGTGCCGGGGTGGGGCATGAACCACATGTAAAATTATATATAAATGAATCATATATAAATCTTGTGGGGGGTGTTACTGGGGTTAAAAGTTTGAAGAGAAAAAAAAAAAAAACAAAGAGTGCGAATTCGGGTTCGGATGGAGTAGGACGCGAAGCTGGAGGCTCCTGCTGATTTCGATTAAAAATTTTAATTAACTTGCGCTTTTTGGTCATATAATATACTGTAACTTATTTTACTCCTTATCTTTGCTTATAATTGAAATTTTTTGTCACGTTAAAATGTCTGGAAAGAATACAAAAACCCGAGGTGGCATTCAAACACGACTGAGGCCGAGTGCGCGCGCCGTGAACACTTCCTCCTCTCCCCCTGAATCCGCGTTGCCGAGCGGTGACTTTAATCTCGCCGCACTCAAGCTTGAGCTGTTGGCTTCATTGAGGAAAGATATTTTTAATACAGCGCTCCAGGAGATTCTCAAGAAAGCGCTGTCTGCTATCCAGCTTGACGTGCAGGCTGTGAAAACACAGCAGGTTGATGATAAAGATGTTACCGAGGCCGCCATTTCAGCGCTAAAGGGTACGGTTGGGGAGCTCGAGCACGCGCTCACTCATGACATAGCACACATGAAGTCTACCAACGAGTCTCTCACTGAAACCGTGGCTCAATTACAGAATAAATGTGAGGATTTGGAGACAAGGTCGCGGCGCAATAACGTTCGAATAATGGGAGTTCCAGAAGGTTCTGATACATGTTCAACTGCTGCTGTAGCGGCCTTGTTAAAAGAGGCACTTGGTCTGGAGAAGGAGCCGGTTTTGGACCGGTCATACCGGACCCTTCAGCGGAAGTCCAAGCCTGGTGAACGACCACGAGCAATTGTGTGCAGATTTCACTATTATAGTGAATGTGTGGAGATTTTTCGGTGCGCGAGAGAGCTCCAGAGGATTAAAGTGAAGAATTTGATTATTTCCGTTTTCCCTGATTACACACCTAAGATAGCCCGGGCACGAGCTGCATTTAATGAGGTTCGGCGTCAGC
>JAFFST010045649.1:84589-106861 GCA_022414735.1 Noturus placidus | reverse complement strand
TATATCCCTATGGCTTACTTTATTAGATGGTTAGTAGTAATATTGATCCCAGTACGGCTAGGACAGGCACGCCTTTTAAGATTTATTAGTTGGAACGCCATAGGTATGGGTAATCCTGTTAAGAGATCTAAGGTTTTTATATATTTTATATATTTGAAACTTTTAAAAACTCCGATACAGTATTTTTACAGGAGACTCGCCGTTGTATTAAAGATCATAGGTTATATTGCCCTTGAGACTTATGCCTGTTGTTGGGTTTTATAGTATTTATACAACCAGCAATAGTTAGTGTTGCCATCATGTGCCGGCGTGGGGGTGGAGTGAAAATGAATCATGTGTAAATGAACCACATGTAAAATTATATATAAATGAATCATATATAAATGAATCATATATAAATCTTGTGGGGGGTGTTACTGGGGTTAAAAGTTTGATTCTGTATGGATTTATGAAAATGAATCATATGTAATTACATGTACATGAATCATAAGTAAATTGATCATATGTAAACTGTTATCAGGGTAAAACAATGTTGATTCTGTATTGATATATCTTGTTGTACTCTGAAAAGTGTATGAGAATCAATAACAATTGTTATCATAAAAAAATAAATAAATAAATAAAAAGTCCTGGAAGATTCTACAGGGCCATCACAGTCATCTGACTTGCACCCCATAGAAAATCTCTGGTGGGATTTGAAGAAGGCGGTTGCAGCATGCAAACCCAAAAATATTATTACTGAGCTGGAGGCCATTGCTCATGAGGAATGGGGTAAGATACTTCAGGATCACTGCCAGAAGCCATGCATCTTGTTTGCAGCAGGTCACAACAGCAACAGGGTGGTTTATTAGTATAGTATTAAAGATGCTTGGCATGAAGGGTTGAATAATTTTTAAACTGGAGAAATCATTATAAGTTACATTTTCAGTTGAATTTAGGGAAACCACTTGAAGCATTCATTGTGTTGAACCATTTCAATTGCTTTTGTTTGATTTGTTCATTGCAAACAGCTTTAAGTCTATAAATTTTTAGAATAAACCTGATTTGCAATGGGGGTTGAATAATTTTGATTGCAACGGTATGTCTTAACACATTTTCACACTTCAAGTAAAAAGTGAAGTGTGACTTGTCTGAGTTTAGCTCTGAAAGTAGTGTTCACTGTATTTATTTGTTAATATTAACTCACTCTTTGTAATACAATGTTGTTTCTATAGTAACTAATTTACATGGATGTCTATGCTGGATGCTGCACATAACATAAGGCTAATAATGAATGGATGATAAAGCATGTTCCCTTTCAAAGGGAGCTCAACATTGCGTGAGCTCCATGCTGTAGGAAGTACCCTCGCACGTAACTGGTATCTGAAGCTTATGTAACATCCTGCCTTTTTATAGGCCTGCAGTGATCAGGTGATATAGCAAATAAGCGTGTTGCGTGATATAAGAACGGTACCTATGAACTGCACCATCAACCTTATTATGTTCAGTGAGACTGCATGTCAGTCGTTTGTGTAATGCTCGCAAAAAGACTCTTCATTTCCTCTCTATCATTTAAAAAAAATCTTTCGTTTCTGTCCCTTTAAAAAAGAGAGGGAGAGAGAGAAAAGTATGAGTGAGAGAGAATTCAGGAAGTGTGTTACGGCTTGCTCCTATGTCATCACAAGGGGAGGACGGCAACATTTTCCGTGTGAAGTGTCTAATTGTGGAGCATGCCAAGGCAGCTCTCAAGAGGTCTGACTGTGCGCATTGTGAATTCTTTACGATTAGGCAGCTCTGCCACAGTGTGACTCCCTCTCCACTTGGCTGAAGGGACTTGGGGATCAGAGCCTCGTGTATCTGGGCCGGCTGCTGCCAAGGCAGCCATCTGGCCAAACTTCTGGGGATCTCGTATTGTTCTGGAGGAGTAGCTAGAGATGAGCGCTGCTCTATCTCTTTCTCTGTCTTCTGGGTCCGGCTCTCCAATGGCTTTTGCAGCTCGTATTTGGGAGCACTCCTCCTTCCGCTACAGAAAGCCAAAATATTTTTTTTTAAATAAAAAATTTCACTCTCTGACTCCGAGGAGCCAGAAGGGTGTGCTAAAAACTGAGAGCAGCTGTGTCAGATTATTCAGCCATCGTTGGAATGAATGGCATGGCTATTTAGCTGTGCCAAAAGTGGAGGAGGCACATGTAAGTTACCTCTCTCAATTGATGACTTTGCCATCCAAGCTATGCAAGGCCACCACGGCATTGGTGGGCAAGGCTTATGCGATAGTGGGTAATGCTTGTGGGTCACTGCATACGATGGTATTGTTGCAGGCCAACCAAGCAGACCTGCTGAGTGAGCTCGACACGCGGCAGCATTCAGGCAGTTCCTTTCCCGTTGTGTCGAGTTCAGCTGGGCAACTATGCGGAGACCAGTCCAGTACTAGTGTGAAGGAGGCACAGAGGGCGAGTGTGGCAGCCCACCTCTGCCCGCAGAGAGCCAGGGGAACTGGGCGACCACAGTCACGGCCTGTCACTTGGCCTTATCTGAGAATAGTCATAAAGGCCAAGCAGACAATGGAGGAGTGGTCCTGAGAGGCCATGGAGGGACATATCAGGGGACATGAGGTTTTTAGGACACTTAGCCCCTTGTACTACTATAAGAACATGTACTAGTACTGTATATAGAACAGTGTATAGAACAGTACAGTACTATTATATAGAACATGTATCCCAGTCCCTGAGGGAAAGAGATTTTGCAGCCATTATTTCCAAGTACGCAAAAAAGATGGGACTATGTGGCCAATTTTAGATCTGTGTCATCTGAACTGTACTCTTCAAAAATACAGGTTCAAGATGCTGAAGCTCAAACTTATAGTCCCACAGATTCAATTTGAGGACTGGTTTGTGACGATAGTTTTAAGAGACGCATATTTCCACTATAAATATTGCCCAGTCACAGGAATTTCCTGAGGTTTGTGTTTAGAGGCAATGCATACCAATATCGGGTTCTTCCCTTTGAGCTAGCTTTATCCCCTCACACCTTTACAAAGTGCATGGATGTCATTCTGACTCCATTGTGACTCCAGGTCATCTGTGTACTAACCTACCTGGATGACTGGTTAATTCTAGCATGATCCAGGGAACTGGCGATTCAACATAGGGATGTTGTTCTCACCCTCAAAAAGAATATGCTTTCTCCAGTTCAGAGGACAAATTTTCCAGAGGTTATAAGGATTCTACTATGATGTGGGTGCTTCTATCCCCAACATGTGTAGGGTCAAACACATCAACAATGAGCAAGATAAAGCTGGATCTCAGCATCCCCTCCAGTCTCTATAAGAGACTGTTTGGGCGCATGACAGCAGCAATCAATGGCATACCTTTGGGCCTATTGCACAGGAGACCCTTTCAGTGTTGGCTGAAAAGTCAGGGGTTTCATCCAAGGACAACAACTCTGAGAGGGGTGTCTCCTTATTGCAAGAAGGTTATGACATACACCTCTCTCATGGGCTTGGGTGTGGTCTTAGATGGCTGTCCAGCTCACGTTCTCTGGAGTGGCCTTCATCTGGAGTGGCATATAAATCAACTACAAATGTAGGCCAAGGCCATGTTTCTAGCACCGGAATTCTTTCTTTTTCAATTGAGAGGTCACCATGTGTTAGTTGTGACAGACAACACAATGGTGGTCTCATATATCAACCACCAGGGAGGATTATGTTTTTAGCCCCTTTTTAGGCAGGGACTACTAATTCTTCTTTGGGCAGAGGGAAATCTTTTGTCAGTGAGTGCAATGTACAATCGCGGCAACTAGAATGTGAGGGCAGACCATCTACGTATGCTGCTAAAAGCACCTTATTGGCACGCTCGAATATGGTTCTCAGAGATAATATCCCTGCTGGACTGCACTCCTTTAGAGATTCCCATCTGTAGGGATCTACTGCCTCAAGCAAAGGGCTGATTTATCACCCTTGGCCGGAACTATGGAAAATGTGGCTCTGGCCCCTAAGGGGCATCAGCTCATAGATTCTAGTTTCACTACTGAGGTTGTAGAGACCATGTTGAATGATAGAGCACCATCCATGAGGAACTTGCACTCAAGTGGCAACTTTTTGTCTCGTGGTGTGAGAAACATCAGCTAGAACCAGTGAACTGTGCAATAGCTACAGCCCTGGAGTTCTTACAAGGATGTTTCTCAGCAGGGTTGGCTCCTTCTACATCAGGGTCTACGTGGATGTCATTTTGGCCAGCCACACCCCTATTGATGGAGCCTCTGTGGGGCACCATCCTCTAACTTCGACATTTGTGCTGAGGCCCATCTGCAGACCACACATACCTTCCTGGGAGCTTTCTCTGGTCTTGGATGGTCTTTCAGATGCCCCATTTGAGCCCAAAGAATCAGCCTCAAAGAAGCTTCTGACTCTAAAGGTAGCTCTTCTGTTGGCCCTGGCATCTCTCAAGCGAGTAGGAGATCTACAAGCTCTCTCTGTTGCTGCTTCTAGTATTGAATTTGCCCCTTGATTAGCCAAGGCCTTCCTATATCCTAGGCCAGATTAAATTCCTAAAGTGCCTACGACCGCTGCCCAGCCAGTAGTGCTTCATGCTTTCTGCCCTCCTCTGTTCCTCACAGTGGAACAAGAGAAATTGCACTTGCTGTGTCCAGTAAGGGCTCTCTGTACTTATATCCATTGCTCTGGCCAGTGGCGTAAGTCCGAGCAGCTGCTCCTCTGCTTTGGCAGCGACAGTAGAGGTGATGCTGTGTCGGAACAGCACATCTCTTATTGGATAGTGGAAGCCATCTCTATCGCTTATGAGGTGTGCATTCTCGCTATGCCTTTGGCTATAAGGGCTCATTCCACTAGGGGTGTCACCTCTTCAAAGGCTTTGTCCAAAGGGGTACCATTAAAGGATGTGTCTGCAGCAGTGTGGTGGTCTACACCACACATTCATTCGATATTACAGCCTGGATATACATTCCGCTCCAGGCTCGAGTGTCTTGCAGTGACCCTCAGGCTCGAATCTTCTTATACAGGCCATACCCCCAGAATGAATGAGTGGGTATTGTCATTCCCATAGTGTGGAGCCCATTCCCATAGCGTGGAGTTCCCTTTCAAAGGGAAGGTCTGGGTTACGCATGTAACCCTGTACCCTGATTAGGGAACGAGACGTCGCGTAGCTTTTTCATACTGGGGCATGCCTGTGAATTTTATCTTTGCTTTAGAAAATAGAGGCTGATGGCGTGGTTCACAGGTACCATACTTATATCATGCAATGTGCTTAATTGCCACGTCACCTGATCACAACAGGCCTATAAATAAATAGGCATGATGGCACAGAGCTTCAGACATCAGTCTCGTACGAGGGTGCTTCCCACAGTGTTGAGCTCACGCAATGTCACGTTCCCTTCTCAGGGTACAGGGGTAACCCAGACATTTCTTTAACTAAGAAAGATGTGTCATTGTTGATATGGTGAAGTTTTCTGTACAGAGGCATTTATTTAACATCTATGATTCTGTGGTGTCAGGGTTTTGTAACATTCGGTAAGTTTTAAACCACAGGGAGAGTCCTCAAGACAAAGGACTTTATGCTTTCCAGTTTCGTAGCAACATGACAAGCTTCTTTTTTGTCTTAACTTCATGGTGGAGAAAAAAAGAGGCCAGTGAATAAATGACTGCTATAATGGATGTGATAACTGTAACATGATTAATTACAGGGCAAACTAGTAATCACCATTGTAGTTCCAGCCATGGTGCAAAGCATAGGTGGCCAACATTAGTAAAGAATAATCCATATTACACAAAACAAAAATACAGTTGAGAATCAAAACTGGACAACATGCTTAGAAATTGAGATATATACTGAATTAGACTTTGCAATGAAAAGGCACAAGTTGGTGTTAAACAAAGCCTAAACTGAAAACAGATGAGCCATCCAATGACAAAAAAAAAGGGTGAAAACAGGACCAGAGAAAATAAAGACACATGTTATGTATACAGCCTGTGTTATTATAATGTTTTGCTGGGAAAAGCACCATGCTCTAAGTAGATTTGTGGTCGATAATAGGAAACTTACTTGGTTCACGGACATTATCCAACATTATATGTAGCTTTAAACAAATAAATATTATGACATGTCCTTCCTTAATTAATAAATGTAATCATTGTTATATTGCTATGGTACAACAGGAATAAGACATTTCTGCACATGCTGTTACAGGCAAATAATCAACTTCCCATCACACCACCTCATCACACTACCCCATCATTGATTGTTTTCCTACAACAACAAGCCAGGTCAATTTGATTCATATCAAATCCGAACAAAATGCTAAATAGAAATTCTTATAAATTGCCTGCAAGATTAGGTCAGAGAAACGTCTGCCACCATTAAACACTCACACTTGGATTATTTGCATTCATTCCCACATGCCTTCATATCTCTTTTAATGATTAATGACATTATTCCACGTTCGTCCTCCTTTAATGAGAAGACTATCACTTTGACAGGTCCTCCATCTTTCTTTGAGTTACCATGGAAACACGTGGAGCCTTGGATTCCTCAAAGGCAGAGGAGTTATAGTTTTTAAGGACTCGTACTTGGCACTAATTCTTTGGCAATGTATTGCTACACAGCCTCCTCCTCAGGTTTCTACAACCTCGATATCCAGGGTTCATGGGCCTTTATTGCTTCAAGAGGCTCGGTATAAATAAGTGGTAAAAAGAAGCAAGCACAGGCTGAGAGTTTGGCTCCATGCTAGCTAATCTTCAAGGCTCCCTGCGAGTTTTTTATTTACCTGAATTACTTTAACCCAGCTGCTCAGCCCTGAAGTGAACAATAGGCACGAAAGGAGCTGTGAAGCATTTTTATCTAATGGAAGGAGTGTGTTATAGGCTCTAACATGCTTTGTTAGGCTCATAGAAGGAGACTGAGTTGGACCTCAAATAAAGCGAGCTGTATTCTTGTTTTTGTTCAACATGGAGTCCCTTCTTCTCACCCATACTCTTTTGATGCTGTGTGTGAAAGGTGGCTTGGTTTCATTTGTTGCCTTTTTTAATCCTGTAAAATCCTCTCCCACTCAGATGCTTGACATCTGTTTAAAGGCGGTGTAGTCACACATCGGTCAGGCAGAGCCCCTCACACACAACTCCACCACTGTCCTGCCACTGTCAGGCATCAGGTGCTTTGTGTGTGAGAGAAATAAAGAAAAAGGCGATAAAGTTTGGGTTTCTTCCAAAGCTGAGAGCATGACTCCAGCCACATTTCATCCTCATTGTGTCTACTGGTGTACGACAGAAATAAAACTACCAAGGGTTCTCACTTGAATCAGGTTCATCTCAGTGTATCCTGAAATCAATACTATTTAAGAAAAGCAGTGCTATTCAGTATAGCAAGAGAGGACAACACAGCTTGATGCATCAACTTAAAACTCTTTTTCTATTTGTTCTTTTTATCCCTGAGAGCAGTGGCAAATCAGCAGTTAGGGTTCAGTGCTTGTGATTAGAAGGTTGTGCGTTTAAAGCCTCATCGCTGCCAGAGGACAATTGTTGGGTCTTTGAGCAAGACTAAAAAAGGGATACTTCAGCATTTGTTAACTGAATCTCTGTCCACTGCATCTGTAATGTACACTTACATGACTTTAATAGTAACACCTTTGTCATTCAAGTGAGCATGTGTTCTGATTTGAAATACAGTACAGTATGTTAGATGAGAATGGCCAGATGTCAGGAAGTCTACGGTAACTCAAATGACCACTTTTTTTTTTTTTTTTTTACAACCGTGTTGGACAGAAACGTATCTCAGAAAGCACTTTGAATCTAGAGACAGGTATGTTACAACAGCAGAAGACCACATCAGGGTCTGCTCCTGTCAGCCAAAAACAAGAATCTGAGGCTCCACTGGGAACAGGTGGTTTTTCCAGGCAATTTCTCATTACTGAGCCTATCCATACAGCTTGTCCTCATGACTGTATGCAAGTCAAGTATCTATTAGTAATTTTTAAGTTTGTGCCTCCTGTGTGTGTGTGTGTGTGTGTGTGTGTACTTGACTTGGAAAGCTCGACCAAACTCAAGAATCTTATATTTCACCTTATCTTATATGCTATAAATCTTTCTCCATATGGACCACTAGACTCTCTTTCTGCATCATTGTTTTGAGAGAAGTTGTAAATACTGCATTTACTTCAGTGATGTTCTAGTTACTGAGTTTCTTAGCTTTATATAGCACCTAACAATCCATAGATATCTGACATAAAATGTATACAATTAAGTTTGATGTGGTTTACATGAGCAGTGCTCATGTAAAACACCCTTATCCAGGTGTGTTTGTACGTACATGTTTGTCTGTACCTAGAGATTATGTTTACAAGATTTTTTAAATTGCTCCTTTTCAGTCTGTGGAAAGAAAAAGGGCAAAAATGACAGTTTTATAGCATCCAACTGCCACTTCCTGTGTAGATAGTCAATAGAAATTTGGGTCTCTTAAGCAAAATACAGACACCATCCTGTCTCTGCCAATTACTAAGCTGTTGATTATCTCAGCCTTAGTTAGCCTTAGCCTAAGGATATACTTAGCTTATCTTTAGATTTTCCACAGCTTATCATCATCTTTAATTGAACATCTTCATCCCTAATAATGATTAATTTTGGATTATCCATATTTCTTCTGTAGGTGGGACTGTAGTACACTAAGCTTATCATTAGCTAAATCATATTTACCTGAACATTTTTACCCCTAATAATTATCAATTTTGAACTATCCATATTTCCTGTGTAGGTGGGACTGTAGTAAACTAATCCTCTAAAACTTATCCTTAGCTAAACCAATTTTAACAAAGGTTGTCCTTATCATGTGCTAAACTTTAGCTCACCTTATCATATGCAGAACTAAGGATACAATTAATTAAGAATATATTTTTTTTTTAATACAAAACTATGAAAAAACTCTACACCTAGCTTTTCCTTAGCATTTCCTTTAGGTTTTTATCCCAATCTATTCTTATACTGGCTTATTCTTTTTTCGTAGTTAGGAGTTTTTTCGTAGTTTTGTATTTTAAAAAATATATATATATTCTTAATTAATTGTATCCTTAGCATTCCTTAGCAAAGTTTTTCTTAGCTTATCTTTGACTATCTTTAACTTTTTCATTATCTATTCCCTTGCTTTTCTGTGCCTATTATTATCATTAGACTAATCCTTATATTGTCTTTACTATATCCTTAATTAATGTTATCTTTAGCTTTCACTTAGCAAAGGTTGCTTTAATAAGCTTACTTGCAGCCATCTTGTCATTAAGTGTGATTTTCATTATGTTTACCCCAGCTCATCTTAACATCATCCTTATTTTAAACTAAGCTATGTTCTATCTATGTTTTTCTTTGGCTTAGAAAATGTTCCAGCTAAACATTGCTGCCTTTGGTTTATACTATTTTGGTGTTTGTTTTCTCGTTGTTTAAATGATCAATCAACAGATTATCTGGAACAGAGAGGGTTAAGGGCCTTGCTCAAGGGCCCAACAGTGGCAGCCTATTACCCTATAGATTCCATAGATTTTCCTCAGCTTGTACTTTTTTCAGCTATTTTTTAGTGTTTGATTTATGATGTTTTCTTCCCTGTAGACTGCTAACTATATGAAGCCTAAACATAACACTACAATTGCTTTCATAATCTTCAAATTTTCCTTCAGGTACTGTAATGAGCACCTCCCATGCCCCCCACATATCTTCTGGTCAGCCTGGTCACCATGGGAACGCTGCACGGTGCCATGTGGTGGTGGCATCCAATCCCGTCACAGGGTCTGCGAAAATGGAAATGAATGTCCTGGATGCAGCATGGTACGTCACTCACCTGATTATGATGTTATGATGATAGTTAATGTTGGACATTCTTACAACACATTCTCACAATGTAAAGTACTACTCCTAAAACTTTAGAATGTATTTTGAAAAAGCAATATATACTGTATTTATCTATGCTCTGGAATCCTCCTCATGACAGGTGTGTGTGTGCCATAAATATACATATTACAGACCTAGATACAGTAGCGTATGATTCATTCTTTTCTCTCTCCTTGGCCACCATGTTAATGTTTGATCTCTGTGCTATAAAATGATCAGTCATCTGTTTACATAATGTAAATATAATTACAGATATATAATTATAAAGAAAATGTTGTTTTTTTCAAAACATCACTCAGATACTTACACACAGAGACATTCTTAGGTGCTTAACCGAACTCATAAAACACAGATAATTGCATATCTCATATAATTATACTGTATATTGTATAATATAGAAATTATGTTCATAACTGCAATTCTATATTCAACCACATCAGACGTGAAACGAATGCGTCGCTTAGTTTGTTTAATCACAATTAATTGGCTACCAGCTGCTATGGTGAGAAACACAATTAACCAATCAGGATCATGTATTTTTCCCATTACTTTTTCAATGCTACTAGTGAGCGCTGAGCATAGAGATATCAACGTTATAGCTGATGAAGTACTAAATGTTTACTGCAGGAAGAGAAAAAGAAAGGGAGATCTGGTTTTATGAAGTAAGATATAATTTCCCCTGATTATTAGCATGTTGTTTTAATTTTATTCAGCCTTAAATAATTACATTCTGCTTCTACTATCTGGCACATTCCCAAAAAATGCATACAGATCACACAGTGATTCTATTTAGCAAATTTCCCAAACCCCATTTCCCCATATTATAAGTGTTTGTATATCCATGGTGTGCACAGGTGGGTGAAAATGGCATTAACTATTTTGTTTTTTTTCATAACGCTTTTGTGTAGAGGCTATTCAATGTCAATGGTGTTCTGAGCCCACTTTTAGAATTTTTGCTTACTAGTCATTTTAGAACTTTTATCACAGTGTTATTTTCAGCTTAAAATGGCCTGAATGTGAATCTGAACCAAAAAAATATTTTCAGTACTGTTCCACATTTATTTAAAAAATAAATAAATAAATAAATCGCAGTAATATCACAGAGCTCATATTTCTGTAGGTCATTGCTACAATGCTATGGTAGAGGAACTGAGGGATTGCGCTTTTATTATTAGAAGGTGCATATTGCACTAGTATAATGTAATCCATTTTGACATTGATTCCAGGAAGACCACTGCAAATGCCAGACACCCAGTTTTTGCCCTCGGGCATGTACAATTGTGTGTTGTTTTGCCGACAGAAGGCTACTCTGCTAGTAGGATGGCAACTGCCCTCAGGGATGATGGGAAGGGAGTATCTCATTCAGGCTAGGTCTCCCAGATGTGGACTTGCTGTGTGATATTTACTGTATTTTCAAAGGCACTCACTTGGTTTGGATTTCAGCTAAGCCTCTTTCACATGGCCATGGTTAATATTAACAAAGTTATTCTGGGAAAAAACACAGACAGAGTAGGGGTGCTGACAACTATATTGTGCGTGGTGTTGATTTTCTAGACATTTGGAGGTTCAGTTTTAGAATACTTAAAATACTGTTAAAGATGACAAACAGCAGGAAAAAAAATGGAAAGCTTGCATTCAAGTGAAAACATCTTAAATGTTGGTATTTATCCATCTGGTATTAATTTATTTAAGTAGTGAAAGCTTGAAAAAGCATGAGTATCTGTGAATCATAGTTATTAGACTGGCCAAGTCAATCGCCAGACCTTAACCCAATTGAGCAGTATTTCACCGCCGGTAGAGGAGACTGAAGGGAGAAACGCCCCAAAACAGCAACAGAAACAGGCTGTTGTAAAAGCCTGGCAAAGCATTACAAAAGAAGAAACCAACAATCTGGTGATGTCATTGGGTCGCAGGCTTGATGCAGTCATTGCAAGCAGTGTACATGCACCCAAATATTAAATGTTATTTACTTTAATTTACTCCAAGGCTTATCTGTTCTTATACTTTTGCTCACCTAAAAATTGGGTAACCTGATAGAAAAGGTTCTATGTTTTATGTTGTTTAACACTTCTAGATGTAAATACCATGGGGAAAAAACTGAAATCTTTTTACTGTCTTTTTCCCTCAAACCAAAATGTATTAAAGTAAATTGGACATCTTGTTTCAATAGTATTGCAGGTGACTGTATCTGAAACTGTTTTATTACTACCACTGAAGGTACTGTTGCACTTGGTTTCACAAAAATCCAAAATACTGCTCTTTAAAATGTTGTTAACAACAAATAAGATGAGTGGATGCCAAAAATGTACCATCCATCCATTTTCTATACCGCTTATACTCTTCAGGGTCACGGGGAACCTGGAGCCTATTCCAGGGAGCATCGGGCACAAGGGTGCCAATCCATCGCAGGGCACACAATCACATACACATTCACACCCATTCTTACACTACGGACACTTTAGACATGCCAATCAGTCTACCATGCATGTCTTTGGACTGGGGGAGGAAAAATGTACCTTTATATTGAATTTTTATTATTTTTTATTTATTTTTTTTTTTATGCTTGGAAAGGCTTACCCCTTATCTCCCCTTTATACAAGTTTCCCCCGTATGTAAATACAAAAAAAGCTGAAGAACTCAAATTCAAGCTTCAAATTCGAATAGAAAAGTAAGAAAGTAAAAATACAAGAAATATTCACAAAAACACAAAAGACCTCTGCCACAAATCATAAAGTGATGATTGTAAATTAGTGCCCCTTTCACCAAAGAACCAGAGACATATTGGAAAACATTAGCTAAGACTAACAATAAATGACGATTCAAACTAGTTGAATGCTCATAGCTAACTGTCAGTTTACAAACAAATATGTGATTTTAGAGAAATGTAGTGATGCTTTATTTGAAGATGTTGAGAGTGTAGAGATTTTTTGTAGTAGTAAGTAAAAAATTACCGTTTAAGGTGAATGAATGAAAAACAGACTTTAGTACAATAACAAAGTAAAGTAATTGGACTATGTTACTTCCTACATCTGGTCTGCCACCCACTTCAATATATTTCCACTTTAAAGAGGTTCTCAGAAGAAGCAAGCAACAAATTACAGATGTGGTCAATGCATGACTGAGAGGTCAATACATGCTGCAGTTTGTCCTCTGCTGCTCAATCTCATTTCATTATATGCCAGAGACATTCATCGTTCCTCTACAGAAAAGTGTTGGGGTTCTTTTGGGGTTATCCGTCTCATCTATATGTAATTACATTGTGTAATCAAGAATGAAGTGCTCTAGTCAACTGCTGATGTATTCAGATATAAAAAGCAGTGCAAGTGCAACAGTGGTCACACTTGTTCTGGTGCCAGTCATTTCTGAAATCAGATTCATTGTTATTCCATTGAGTGGATGCCGTTTAATAATTGGTACTGGAAGTTGTCTGGAAGTTTAGTTGAAGCGCCACCCCTTGCCTTACCTTTAACCAATCAGCAGTTGTATTGATTGAAGTAAATGTTAACCTTTTCTATGTTTATTAGAAACTTCTTTAAAAATTCTAATATACACTATTATTGTTATTATTATTATTATTATTATTATTATTATTATTATTATTATTATTATTATTATTATTACATTTCACATAAACAGTTAAACAGAAACTCATTAAAATGTTTTTACAGACATCCCTAATCAATATTCAGAATAAACACAAACTTGTCATACTTTTTATGCCTCCGCCAATAGTTGGTGGAGGTATTAAGAGCTTGGGTTGTCCATCCATCCATCCTTCCAACCTGTTAGTGTGATATCTCATGAATGAACAGATGAAGGTTTATAGGATTTATATGGAATTATCATTGTAGCAGATTACCAACAGACTACCAGATAAACCAACTGATTACTTAGAATTGATCATGGTCAAATGTCTGAAATAGTTTTCCTTAAATAGCTTCCTTCCTGTTTGTCAATAGGGAGGTTACTTACATGGTCATGTTCAGGAACTCAAGGCCCATGGCTATTTAAAAGGTTTGCCATCGGTCTGTCAGTCTAATTGTTAGTCAGTTGCAAATTCTTCTTAGTGTAATATCTCAAATAAGTAGTTAAATATAAGATTTGTATGGTCTTATACTTGCTACCAACAAAATGAATTGATTTAATTTGAACATTAATCCAAATATGATGCAGGTATATTTTAAGGGTAATTTTAAGGGAAGGACTTTACTTGTTGGTGTTGGAGGCATCCCCATCAATTACATTAATTTTGAGTTCTACTTGTTTTAAGCCGCTTTTAAGGTTCTCTCTGCTTTTAAGTATAAGTTTGCACACGTCAGGTTCCTTTCTTATTTATCACTGTGGTAAAACCAAAGAACTTCCAAGACAGTGGCTTAGTGTTTAACATGTTTGCATGTTCTCCCTGTGCTTCAGCGGTGTCCTCTGGGTGTTCCAGTTTCCTCCCCTAGTCCAAAGACATCCTAGACTACAGTCAGTTGTTGGCTGATTGGCATGTCTAAATGGTCTGTCATGTGAATGTGTGTGTGAGTGTTTTTGCGTTTGTGCCCTACAGTGGATTGGCACCCTGTCCAGGGTATCCCTCACCTTGTGCCCAGAGTTCCCTGGGATAGGCTCCAGGCTCCCGCATGACCCTGGGTTGGGAAAGTGGTACAGAAAATGGATAGATGGATGGAAAATTGTGGAACACAGTGTGCATGGAGAAGTGTCCAAGATCTACTTGTGTCTCTGAAAAGATTGAATCCCTCTTACTCCCTACAAGTTACACTTCAACAGATATTATTTTAAAGGGTGCAGGTTAATTTAAAACCAATGTTTGAACCATATTGATTCATTTAGCAGACGCATTTAACCAAAGTGACTTACAAATGAGAAATTATGCTCCCATGGATATCAAACAACTGCAAACACAACACAGGTTTATAAAAAAAAAATCATTGTTAAGTATAGGTGTGCAACACGTATTGGTACCCCTAATAAGTCATATGAGAAAAATATATTTGAAGTATATTCCAATTGATATTGTTCACCCATGACTTCCTGATTCACAGGCGTATAAATTTGAGGTAACACATAGGCCAAATTCCCTTAGTCATTCATAACATTGGGTAAGACCAAGGAATATAGCTGTGATTTTCCACTTATCTAGAAATGTTTTGAATCAACCTGGAATTGGACGTATGTCTATATTGCCTCAACACACTGTGAAGAGGATGGTTTGAGTGACCAAAAAAAAAAAACTCCAAGTCTCCAAAACTAAAATCCGAAGTCACCTACATCAGCACAAATTGTTTGGAAGCATTTGAAGAAAAAAGACTCTACTCTCATCCAAAAACAGACCCAAGCATATTCAGATTGCCAGACACTACTGGAACTTCAAATGGGATCAATTTCTATGGTAAGATGAAATCAAAATAGAGCTTTTTGGCAATAGAAACCAGAGGTGGTTTTGGCGCACACAGAGATAGTTGCCATATGGAAAAGTACCTCATACCCATGGTTAAATATGGTGGTGGCTTTTTAATGTTTTGGGGCTGTTTTTCTGCCAGAGGACCTGGATAATTTGTTAGGCTACATGGCATCATGGACTCTATCAACTATCAATAGATATTAAATGAAAACTTAAAATGGGCCGTAGTTGGATGTTCAAGCAGGACAATGATCCAAGACATACATCAAATTCAATACATAAATGGTTTACTGTCCACAAATTCAAGGTCCTGCCATGGCCATCCTAGTCCCCTTGACTTGAAGCCCATAGAAAACCTGTGAGGTGATCTGAAGAGTAGAGTCCATCAGCTTGGGCCTCGAAATTGGTAGGATCTGGAGAGATTCTTTGTGGAGGAATGGTCTCAGATCTCTTGCCATGTATTTTCCAACCTCATCAGGCATTATAGGAGGAGACTCAAAACGGTTATCTTGGCAAAGGGAGGTAGCACAAAGTATTGGCTAAAAGGGATCTAATAATTGTGGCACATATATTTAACAATTTTTTTTATAAACCTGTGGTGTTTGCAATCGTTTGATATACATGATATACATATTTTTAACAAAAGACCAAAAGGTTAAACAATAGATAATTTTACACTGACTTCTTTGCTCATATTTACAAAGGGTGCCAATATTAGTGGGGGACAATGTAAACAGTCAAAGTAATTCCTTTGTTTGCAAAAACTATATTTTTTATGTATATTATACATAACAGATATATACATGACAATTTTGCTTGTTTATTCATTTAAAAAAAAGAATAAAAAATATTTATTAATTTATTTATAATAATAGACAAATATGAGAAACATGCTAACTGATATCTGTGCATTGAGTTTCTCTCTGATCGTGTGTGTGTGTGTGTGTGTGTGTGTGTTTGTGTGTGTGTGGGCAAATATATGTGTGATCTGTGTAATCTCGAGAGCCATGTGCGGGTAGAAATTAATGCTATCATAACCACCTGCTGCCCTCTCCAGATATTAGATGTGTCAGACATAATTGTCAGTGGGAAGGCATAACATCTGTTTGTAACTTCTTACATCTTTCTGGGATGCATTTAATCCCCCAACCATGACCACTGGGAGTCTTTAAAAGTAGTCCAGGTGTTCCTTATGAGAATGAATGAAGTTCCCAAATTGATTGTTTTAAAAAGAGTGGTGAAGATGACTGGATGTGATGGAAGATTTATTTAATAAGGAAAATGCCACCCTGCTGTTTGGCTGTGAATTAATGTGTGTAGTGTTTATTAACCAGTACTAATTGCATATGCATGGAGGTAGAAGGGTCTTATCCTTCATTTCACAGGTGTTCCATGTGAAAAGAAATCAATAGGGTGTTATAAGGAAGTGTTTTAACTTAATGGTTTGAAACTATTGGATATTACAAGCCAGAGAGAATAATGGAAACCAATTTGATTGGTTAATGTCATTTGACATTTATTAATTCTGATTCATTCTGACTCATTGTCAGTTTCGGGCTATACTAGAGTATTTTGGGGTATGCTTACATTCAAGATTACATTCAAGATAAGACATTTCATTTTGATTATGTTAGTGTTTTTTAACTGGTCTTGCCTCAGAACCCACATTTTCTTCTTTATAATTATGTCACAACCAATTTACCTATATCTTAATTTGCGTCAAAATATTCCAACGTTGGCCTGACTTGTACATTACATAAAGAATAAAACATGACAAAGCATGCCGCTATTTAAGCAATATAGCAAAAGTAACAGTGTGGTTATACTGAATATCAACATAGATGTGATTAGCTAAGACATCCTGATATTCAGAATAACCGCAAGATTGCGAGTGTGATATTGTTTTTATACAACAGCTCGATAAACAAAAAAATAATATCACGAAACTAATGTTTTGGACACAATATGGCCACATGTTCTGTTTATCCCAATGAAGCCACACTTACTTTACAGCATGTTGGCTATAGGTCACATTGAATGCCATTAAAGGTGCTTCTGATAAAATTGGTGTCACCGCTTCCTTTTTTCATTTGAAAATAAAGATGAAGAACCTCATTCCTGAAAAATAACATTTGCCATGACTACTAGCACATCTGTTAATAACTGTTTCGAACTAGGAAGTGGAATTTTACTTGTTGAACACAAACAGGTGGAGTGATACTCATAGTGAAACATGCCGGTGCAGTTATACTAAATATAAACACTCTTGGAATGCGCTTGACCAATCACATTAGTGGACCAGAACTAACTGTTATACAAAGGAAAATAATCAGCAACAAGATGGTGTGATATGCATATTTAGATAAGACAAAAAAAAGCAGCTTGTCATGTTACAGAGAAATTACAAAGTACTGACACTGGAGACTCCTTCCAAAAATGCTAAATAATATAAACAATTATACATTGTAGAATGAACAAAAGAACCCATGCCTAAAAATATACAAAGATTTCAATTATATTAGTTTGTTTAAATGATTTTGTTTAAAGGTTCACACGGCAACATGCAGCTGTATATGAAATATCCGTTGTTTAACAAGATAAAAGTCCACCAGGAAAAGTTCTGTTCTTTCTGCAACTCTTGATGTTCAACATACAGATTTATTTAGACAGCTAGTAAAATCACAGGCACCAAAAGATCAGTTTTTGTCACCCATGGCTTCTCATGCATCACTGCAGGAGTTGTTTATTGTCTCTCCTGCAAGAGATGCAATCAGTTATGCGTCAGGGGGGAAAAAGAAGGCTGGCTGATCGTTTCACTGAGTATCTTCATGCTATAAACTTTCCTTTCAGGTGACACAACACTTCTACTGCAATAAAGATTTCATTAAAAAAAACACAAACATATATTACATCATCAAATATATAACATTTCAAATATAAACCAGTCACTGCTCCTAAACGTTGCATACTACATTTACTACATCTACAATTTCTACTGAAGTACACTGCAGTTACTCTCTGGATTTTTGTCTAGATTAGATTCAATTAGATTAAATATGTTAATATAAGATTATTATAGATTAGATAGGATTAGTTCAGATTAGATTAGATTATAATGGATCAGATTTTACTATCATAGATTAGGTTAGATTGCAATGGATTAGATTGCTTACATTATATATAAATTTATCAGTAAAGATTAAATTAATTGAGATAACATTCAGTTACATTTGATTAGACTAGATTATATTTGATTGCCACAGATTATATTATATTCGATTTGATTGGGTTAAATTAGTTTAGATTAAACTAGATTATATTACAGTTGATTAGATTTTATTGTCATAGATTAGGTTTGATTCTACTGTATTAGATTGTTTGTTTAGATGAGATTTTATCAGTATATATTGGATTAATTTAGATCACATTCAGTTACATTTGATTAGACTAGATTAGATTTGATTGGGTTAGATTACATTACAATGGATCATATTTTACTGTCATAGATTAGGTTAGATTGCATTGAATTAAATTGTTTGTTTACATTATATTAGATGCTATCAGTAAAGATTAGATTAATTTTATAAGATTAGATAGGATTATTTTAGATTATACTAGATTTGGATTCAATTTTATTGACATAGATTAGGTTAGACTACACTGGATTAGATTATGGTTGTTTACATTAGATTAGATGTTATCAGTAAAGATTAGATTAATTTAGATCACACCACATTACATTTGATTAGATTAGATTACATTTGATTGCCATATATTAGATTACATTTGATTAGATTGTGTTCGAGTCATTTAGTTTACTGTACATTACTATGCATTTGGTTTAGATTAGATTTGGTTACACTGGATTAGACTTGGTTCATTTAGACTTGATTAGTATATATTAGATTAGTTTGGATCACATTCAATTACATTAGATTAGACTAGATTAGAACAGATTACAGTGGGTAAGATTAGAATGGATTAAATTCAATTGTCTTAGATTAGATAACCTTACAGTGGATTAAATTCAATTTAGATTACATTTTATTACATTAAATAAATGCTTGCTGCCTAATATTAGTTTATTGAACTTCCGCAAAAAAAGAAAAAAGAAAGTACTGCATTTCCTTGTTCAGTGTTTGTAGTAATGTAGTGGTGCAGTCAGAGGACACTTATACTGAGAATTAAACTTCATTTTGCTTAATCAGAAAAGAAAATTCCGAACAGTTATATAATATGTGTTGTTTTGATCATTGATTTGCTTTAGGTGGATTTTTGTTTAATTGAAACTGAGAGATGAGTGAAAGCTCTTCACATAAGGGAATTCAGACACGTTCCTGTGTGATGTAAGCTTTCAAGGCAATCATGGAAGGAGTGTATCGTGTTGCGTGGGCCACAGTGCGCACTTGCCAGAGTCGGTAATTGAGCTTATTTGTCTCGCGGGTTCACAGTGAGTTGGCTGGTCTCTCGGGTGAGGCAGCGATAACAAATACACTCGGAGGACTCTGAGGTAATGGATGGGGTTATGCTACTTTACATTTTATTGGTGCAATGTGGCATTTTTTGATTTGTGTGTGTGCTTGAAGAAGCATGTGAGCGTCCCTGTGAGTTAGGAAATGTACAACTGAGGGATCTCAGTGAAATAAATAATAAAGTGTGTAAGGAGTAAAAGAAGGTGTTTCTTCCTTTTTGGTCTGTGTATTGGTCAAAGAGCACAATACAACAACACAGTGCAGTTATAGCAAATTGAGCTGCATTCCTCTTCTGGTTTAATAGTTATACAATAAGGATATATAGAGAGGGATTTGCGGTAGAAGATAATGTGAAAAGGGAGAAGATGATGATGGAACTGAATAAGAAGGAACGTTTAATCAAGAAATACAAAAAATATATGATGAATTATTATATGATAATACATAAAAGACACTATTTTACAGAACACTAAGTAAAAAATTAAACACAGTGAGGTGTTGTTAACAGTAGTGTTACTACACCAAACTTTTTTTTTTTATTTATTAAAGAACAACACATTATATTTTTTATCTGTTTATTATTAAATTTAATGTTGTGGAATGTCGGGGGGGGGGACAACAACACACCACTGGCATAAATCTTACTGACTCTCCCGTGACAGAGCTTAAAGAATCTCTCACGACAAAAAAACCCTGTTCCCTGAGAAGGGAAAGAGACATTGCATGAGCTTCACGCTGTGGGAAGACCTCCGTGCATGACCGGGATCTCAAGTCTGTGTAAAATCACGCCAATTTAAGGCTTGCTTTGGTCAGGTGACATGGCATTTCGCCGCACCCCGCTGCAGCACACACATCCTATAAGGGTACCCCCTTGATAAAGCCTTTTAGGAGACTACCCCCTTAGTGGAATGAGCCCTTATGCCCAAAGGCATAGCGAGACCACGTGCCTTATAAACAATAGAGATTGCTTCCACTATTAGAGATGTGCTGCTTTGACACAGCATCACCTCTACTGTCACTGCCAAGCAGACTCACGCCACTGGCTGAACTCAATGGGCTCAAATGTGGTACTTGACAGTCCTTCTAGGACCACAGAAAGGTGCCAGGAAGGCATATGCCATCTGCTGATGGGCGTCAGCCATCTGACACCACGCATAAAGTTAGAAGTTAGAGGATGTTGCCCCACAGAGGCTCCATCAATAGAGGCAAAGCTGGCTGAAATGGCAGCCACATAGACCCTAATTGTAGAAGGAGCCTACCCTGCTGAGAAACATTCATGTAACCACTCCAGGACTGTACCTATTGTGCAGTTTACTGCCCCTAGAGTGTGACCCAAGGCTAGAAACTGGACCCGGTAACCCATTTCTATGGAGGACAGAATCCATGGAGATACATTTGGCAATTGTTTCCACACTGCCAGATGGTATTTAGTGACGTTAACATTCCACATTGTGTTGGAGGGAAAGCATCAGATTTTTGCCCTGTGAGAGCTCGCTGACCAGAGAAAACTTGGGATGACATTGACTAGGGGAGCTCTACAGTATTACTGGGGGCTAACTGCCCTCACAACCTCATGTCCCCCGATACCTCCCTCTGTGGCCCATTAGGACTGCTTCTTCTTGTCTGTTTTGACACTGATTATCATTTTTAAATCAGGCCTACCTAGCAGTCTGTGAATGTCACCACCCAGTCCCCCTGTCTTGCATGAAAAATAAAATGTACTTGAAAGAAAGGAGCAAATGTTTGATTTACTTGTTTTGTTAAAATAATCATGACACTTTGTGTGACTCCATACATAATGTGTTTAGGTAGACGGAACATTCAATATCATTGGAATTACTCAGTAATAAATTCTACTTGAAAAACTTAAGCTAATATAATTAAAATAACAAGTAAATGTTCCTAAAACTACGTATGCATGTAAGCAAATTAAAATAATGCAAACACTTAAAAAATGTATTACTTTTAAAAAGCCTTTTTTTTAGTGTACAAGTGGAAGGGTATAGCATAGGGTTAATTTCCATCATCCGCATAACAAAAGGAGGTGTAAATGCACCTAAGGTACATCTAAATCAGTTTCAAATCAAATCATTCAAACCACTTTGGGAGGCATAAGGGACATTTTAGCTGTATAACAGATGTTATTCAAGTGTCAATACATCCATCTTCCCAAATCACAGTGAACAACAGTAAATTATGTCATGATTATGCTACACTGGATGGTGTTTGCTGCAGCTACAGGCTCACTGCTATATCTGCTTCTCAAGACGTCTGGAAACTGTCCTCTGAGTTTGGGTGAATAAAAAAGTCATGACTGTCAATGCACCAAAATTCTTCCATACAGGATATAGTGTATGAATAATTTTCTATAATGCATTCAAAAACCTGGAGACACCAATGAGTATGAGGTAAAATTCCAGATACAAGACCAGTGAAAACAAGGTTGAGGATATTGATTAAGACAGGAGAATGTGGCTGTATTGTCATATTATATATATATATATATATATATATATATATATATATATATATATATA
>JAFFST010045649.1:60761-71969 GCA_022414735.1 Noturus placidus | reverse complement strand
ATATATATATATATATATATATATATATTAATGAACATTATTAACCATTTATATGCTTATTGTTGTGGAACGTATGATGGCAGCTCTAAACGTACAATAATCACATCTTTACCTTCCTGTTCTTTTCTCTATCTTGAAGTTCATAAGACTAAAAATCAGCTTGTCATTGAAAGCAGAAACTTGGCACTTTCCCTTTGCACAAACCTACTGTCACAAATCCCTGACACTGGATAATCATTCCATTAATCTCCAATCAGAAACTGTCATCATATCAGTGATCAGGTGTTTTAATTTGTTACATAGCAGCACATTATTCGATTTGTTTATTATTACACTTAAACATATAAGTCCCTGTGAATGAGTTGTTACTATAGAAACAATGCCAAATTAGAACATGTGCATTAATATAAAACTGATTTGAAATATAGAAAGTTAATCAACACCTTCTGACCAATCAGATTTGAGAATTCAACAGTACTGTGGTATAAAATATTGTAAACTTTTAAATAATGAGCCTAATATTTGAATAGTTCAATTATGTTGATAATATGCAATAAATATCTACTATATATGTACTTTTTAGTGCTAAAGTGGTCCCTGGGTGCAAAAAAAAAATGTCTAAGCCATGTCTGCATGATTGCAATTACTGAAGAACTGCATGCAATTTAAAGCATGTATTCACTGCGTGAAGGGAGATAGAAAAACATCAACACTGCTGTGCTGATAGAAATAAAATCACTGCTGTCACCAGGAAAGAATACAGTTACTGCAGTTTTATGTGGAGAGCTAATCTTTCTGAATTCGGTTCTACATATTGAACACAGGAATCATTCCTTTATCAGAGCAATTATCTCTCCTCATATCCATTGTTAACCATCCAGCTGTGTCTGATGAAGCCTTTTTACACTCATTCGCCCGGGCATGATAGATCTGTGAGCTCTCATGGCAAGTAATTAACTTATACTGTGCGTCATCTTACAATTACTTCAACAGGAAAAGTGTGTATGGCAGCCATCAGCTAGTCTGTGAAGGACAATGAACTTGGGAACACATGGGCTGCTTGCGAGCATCCTTGCTAATGGCTTCTGTATCAGTCTGAATCCATAAGTAAACAAAGACCGCAAGCTGGAATACAGATGCTATAATATGATAGCAAAGCGTGTATTATCAGTACAGTACAATGCCACTTTAAAAATTTATTTTGTTAATGCAATTAAAATTTTCAAAATACTATCATGGATTCTGCATCTGTGAATTCAAGTGATGGGTCCATGTCAGTCCCAGTGAAAAGGAGCAGCCTCTGTGCTTAATTATCCCAGTGAATTGGGCATGGCTTCTGTGCCTATGTATATGAGAGTTCAAGTAAAGGAGGCATGGCCACTGTGCCTATCAGTCCCAGTCAGTCCCAGAAAAGAAGTGTGGCCACTTTACACATCAGTCCCAGTAGAAAAGGCATGGCCTTTGTGCCTCTAAGTCACTTTGAAGGAAGCTTGGCCTCTGTGCCTATCAGTTCCCATGAAAGAGCAGTGGCCACGTATAAAGAGTTCAAATAAAGGAGGTTTGGTTTCAGCACCTGTCAGTTCTGAAGAAGACAGCATGGTCTCTATGCCTGCAAGTCTGCACGAGAAAAGCTCTGTGCTTCTCAGTCCCCACGGAGGAGACATAGCCTCATGGTTTCTATCCCCATAGAAACAGGACAGAATAAAATAAGAAGAATCTGTCTGGACTTCTGTATCAATAAGCTTTTTTTTTTTTTTTCGATTTCTTTTGCAATGACAATTTACCAATGCTTATCTGCAAAAACTTACCTGCAATAAATAAAAGGCTGGACTTCAAATTAGCATAGAAGGCGAAATGTCAAAGAAAAGGGCATCAAAGCTTCAAAGGTCTGATAGAACAGCACCACATTTATGATGTGTAAAAAATGACAAGGTGACATCTAGGGAAGGGCTAATTAATTACCAAACATTCCTGCTTTTATTAATTTGACAGAAGGCTTACAGTTCTGTGTAGAAATACTACACCATCTACCAGTTTTAAGGATGCAATATAGAACAATCCATCATAACATAATTTTTATTATTATTATTAGTAGTAGTAGTAGTAGTAGTAGTATTAATGTACTCAGTACTTAAATTGATGATTATTATATTATTCTCATACTAAGACTGCTTTGGTATCTTTTTTTTTGTTCATTATATGAGTACGCTTTTGTCTATTTTTGATGATTACAATGATTACAAAACATATGCTAGAAATAATTAGCTTATTTTAGCTTGCTACTAAATAATCAATATTGCAGTCATTTTTGATGAAAGACATAGATGAAAACGTTCATAATGGGATTGTATTGGAAAAAGAAACTAAAATAATCAAATGAATTAAAATCCCAGCTTGTACCTTAGACAATAAAAAAACAGTGGCTAACTTAATTAATCAAAAAAACACAATCCAAAATAATGTCAGTCTTTACAAGATCTTAATGTTAGCCATGTCTGCCTTTTTCCCCGATCTAAACACCCTCTCTCTGGTCCAACCGTGGGAAATATCTTTCAAACTGAGGAGGATTCAAACCAAAAACAAGCCTCTGGCCCTGATAGGGTACCTCAGAGAATTTTAAAGGACTGTGAACTGAGTGAAACTCTTTGTGACATCTTAAATACATCTTTCCAAGAAGGGATTAATCCTTCACAGTGGGAAAAGGCAAATGTCAGCCCACCTCAGTTGATCAATAGTGATCAATATCACTAATCCCCGAATCCCCCCCCCCCAGCTTACAATGATAGCAGAGGAGTTATCAGTGAACGAGGATAAATCTCCCAATCTTGATGCTGCTTGCAGGCCTGGAAGATCTGTTTATGCACTAGTGAGTACACATCCTTTGAGGTTCTGACCACTATTAATACAAATAGCACCATTTATTTCTCAAAAGCCGTTTACAAACTTCACCTGACTATAGCCAGATAAGGCCTCATTGCTTGAAGCATTGGGTTTTCTATCATTGTGGCAAAGCGGGTAGCATTGCCTCCTCACAGCTCCAGGGTCCCCAGTTCTATCCTGAGCTCCTCAATGTCTGCTCGGGTTTTCTATGGGTTCTATAGTCTATGGTGGGGTTCTTAATCACCAGCCCCTACAGAGAAGCCACAACTGACTTTAACAGGGATAGATATCTTAATGAAAATGAATCAATGAACAAATCTAGGTTATCATGACTGCTATTTGGACTGGGGAAAGCTAACAGGGATTGTTTCCCCATTTACTGGGGGTTCTGGTCAATGGTGAAAATTATACTACAGATTATCTAAATGTTGTCCATGTATGCCATGTTCTGGATGACCTAGATATGTCAGTCCTTAGTAGTAGAATGGCACTAAATCTAGTTACATGCAATACGATGACAGTGACTTTTATGAGAAAACCTCCTCCTATGCCACTGCACTTGTCTGGATAACAGAGAACATCTTGTGATACTGTCAAGGAGCTAGGATACAATATGACCTACAGTAAAAGATTGTCATAAAAGCAAACATCAAATTACATTTCCTGAGGCATCTGAAAAGTGAAAGAGTGACCACTTCAAACCCTACAGCAATATATACTAGATATTTCCATCACACACTACAATATGGCTGCCCAGCCTGGCAATGAAATCTTGGCAGGGCATACTATACTTATCAAATGCACTGAAAACTCTTTCTTTGACCACCCTCCAAGAGGGAATTAACAAATTGTAAAGGACTACAGCCTACTCAATTCTCCTTCTAGAGACTGGCTGAATCTTTTTAATGCTCAGGTGTCATCCTGGCTAACCAGGAAGTTTAACCAATTACAGATCTCCAAAATAAGGATTGAGAAATAGAGAACATCACCAATACCCTCACTAAGGAAAGATTTAAATTTAGAGGTATAGTCAGGTTTTTTTTTTTTTTTTTTTGTCGTCTTTTACTTTTTTTTAATCACAATTTTATATAGAGCGTTTATCTCACATTTACATAAAAACATCTTGCTGTTTTGATTCGGTTTTTTTCTTAATAGAAACATAAATCCTTGTGAATCTGAAGTAGTTAACTACTGTTTATACCATACGCTTTATACCATAGCACTGTTCAGTTTCCCAATCTGGTCTGAAGGTTTTGATCAATATTCTATAGCAGCAGCTCTGACAATCACAGTTGTATAATAATGCAGTCATCCTAAAATACTATAATCTGTATAGTAGCAGTACAGTCCCATCAATTCGGAGCCTAACGAGTCTTAAGTGTTTAATAGTTTTTTTTATTCACTAGGTAGCCTACGATCCTGCTTGAAGTACCATGACTGACATGTGTGTGTGATTAAGCTATTTTTTACTTTTTGGTGATGTTTTACAACGCGAGTATGTAGTCATGTCACCAGAAGTTGAGTTATCAGAGTCCCATTGTGTAGTGAGCCTGGGTCCTTACCAGTGCTCAAACTCTGTCCATGATTTACTGATTCACAACCTAGAGATCTAGGGAGCTGATCGAGACACAGCCATTGGGAAATAAGGTTCTGACTTAACAACACAGACATAAAATAAGACTTTACAATTAGGGCTAAACTCAGAACAGGTGCACATTAGGTAACACACCAATGATAGGACAAAGGTATCAAGACTAGAAAAAAAAGGCACATGGTAAAACATCAACATGAAAAGCACACAGTGTATGGAGAATAAGCACCAGCAACACACACCACACTGGGAAACAGCATATGCTGAAAGGGGGACTTGGCAGCTGGCTTCCTCCACTAATATGAAAAGTATTAATGCACCTACACTAAGCAGATTAATGTGGATGACAATCTATTAATAATAAATTATGAAATATCACTCATTGACATCTTGCCATAACTAATTTATTAAAGTCTCTCCATCATAATGATGATCATCAGTTAAATACTGGCAAACAGTATTTTGTGTTTTTTTTTTTTTTTGCTATTTACACAATTTTCTTACATGGCAAGAGAGAAAACATTGTCAGGTTGATATTTTTTAACCTTGTATTAGACCTAATGGAGCTGGATGTTGGTGATGGTCTGAAGCTGTAATTCGACTTTATTTTTTATTTTTTATTTTTTGTAAAAATGGTGCCTTTATTTCTCAAGAACAAAGACAGGTCATTCTGTGCTGCTTCTTCTTCTAAAGTGAACAACCTCACTGTCTTTCTCTCTCTCTCTCTCTCTCTCTCTCTCTCTCTCTCTCTCATTATTGTCTCTTCACTTCATGATCGTAACTACCACTCAATGACTAAGTGAACACGTGAAGGCAATGTGATGTGTTCAAGTGTCAAGTGCATGTCATCCTCTTTCAAGCTCTTGCTCTCTATTCTATTTTCATTCTGTCTTCTCTTACCCTACTCTCTTTATATACTCTTGCTCCAGTAAGTATTTGGGCTTAGATTTTTCCAGGAAGCTTCTGATCTCACTCTTTCTTCCCTTCTTGCTCCCTGATTTCACTCAATAACTAATCATATATTTAGTTTTATTGGACACTGCCCAAGGTCTTTTTTAAAAGATAATTTGATGTCTGTGATTACATCTTGCTTAGGACGGTTTAGCACAATTATCGGACTCGAGGATGCTGCCTAAAAACGCTTTTGTCCACTTACATCAAAAGCAGTATGTCTTTGGGTACCTCTGTTTCCATGTCTGTTTCTCATCCTATCATGTTCCCTCAACATGTTTTTCAAGACTCTTCTGAAAGTTTCCTTTCCATGGATTATCAAGTTTGTAACGACACTAAACAAGTCTTGGCTAGATTTTCTACCTAGTAATCAATTTACCCCCTTGTTCCTGCTTCCCATGATTCCTTGCACAGACTATGTGCGCGGCTTCTGATTACTCGTTGTAATCCAGTCGGTACTGCCGAACTTAATGGATATGCTTAAGTAAATGTCTTCATTTACTGAGGAATGAGAGGACGATGTAAAAACATGGCCTCAGTCTGTAACATGTTTAGCTACATCACTTAATCTGTTGCTTTCAACATTTAAAATGAACATAAATAATTTTATCAGTAGAGGTAATACGAGTACAATGTAAAAATACTTTACATGTACTGCACATTCATGCATATTCTTTACACTGAAAACTCCAGAAACATCACTTTAACCCTCTAGAGAACCAGTCATCTCTTCACTCGTGGAATCCCTTAGCCTCCCCATGGCAAATAAGTGAAATGTTCACACATGCAGGGTTTTTAGAGGAGTTCTTTAAGTTTAGAATCTTCAGCTATGTTCGTTCTCTTTTTTGCAGATGATGAAAACTTCACTGAGTTCATCACTGATAGAAATGTGTTCCTGCTATAAATGTTCCTACAATAAATGTGCTTATGTTCATAACATTCCTGTTTCAGCCATTAAGCCATCAGCTTAGCCTGCTTAACCTTAGCACTGCTGCATTGTTAGTGCAGCAGTGAATGGCACAAGTTCTCCCAGAACTCTGTAATGACATTTTCAAAATCCAAAGAGTTATACTACAACAGGTATTAAAAGCTAACCAGGAAAAAAAACAAAGTAAACAATAGTAATGTAACAAAGCACTGCGAAACACACTCCGGCTGGCATCGGCTATTACAGTCACTTCTGCTAGATACCAGAAATATCACCCATAACGATTTCTCCAGTATTAGCTTCAGGAATAAGGTGGATACTTCCACTATTGTGTTAAGTTTTTGAATATCTCCTATATCTAGTATTGCAGCTAGTTTCCAGAATTATGAATCTTCCCGAGTTTAAACTCACAATATCCTGAGAATATTGTGAATGCTTCTTTGATGCTTTGGAGCTTCCTTTCATTAGTTATTGCAAACAACAAATCATAATCTTTTCTATCTTAATAATTCCTTTTCTGTAGAGTCCATAATCAACATTTTTTTTTATGTATGTGAGCCTCATGTGTCTTGAATTTCCTACACACCAACCTTAAGAATCTTAAATATTAAAGAGTCTTCTATCCTCAGGAGTTTTTCTGAAGTAAGTCATCAATTACATGATTGACATGAAGTCATCTATAACAAATATTCTAATGTTTTTTTTTTTTCTGAGTGACCATGCCGGGTATAAACACAACACTTTTTCATAATTATCTGCAATACAAATTCACCAGGGAGCGGTTTTTAATTGCATGCTGTCTAAGTATTAATAAGCTTCTGCAGTGGGGGCAGGAATGTCTTATTAGTGGGTGCTTTGGGGTAGCAAAACTATCTAGAGCAGGCCACATTCATGTGAACTGGATTCATGTGAATGAGACTAGCTTGTTCATTCAAATGTTATTAATCACAAAAGCCCTACTGAGACTAGAGTCTCATTTTCAAAGCATATTGACAACAAGGTAATAAAAACTCATAAGGCAACCAACAGCAGAACAAGCAAATGATAATAAAATTTGCAATCCAATATAGTCAAACATATGTAAATTAAAATAAATTAAAAGCTAAAACCATGTAATATACAATACAGTAAAATAATAATAAAATGAATGGTTATTACATAGAAGTAATGCAAAATATTAAATCTACAACCCAAAAAATAAAACAGATAGCTTGTATGCCAGTATTTAATATCCCTGTAATCCAGCGGGGAATTAATAGATAACTAGCAAGTTGTTAGTGAATAAGCCAGGCAAAATCAATTGGAACTGGAAGAACAACAAAACACAAAATAAATTCATTTAAAACATATGTAATTAAATAAAAAATAATAATGGCATACATTAGAATCTTTCAATAAACACTAACACTGGAAAAAAATGTGATGATATAAATTGATTATATAACATTATCTGCCATCTATTAAATTTATGCCAACTACCGATTTTCTTGCTTTAAACATGATTATTAGATGCTGATTCATCTTATATCTAACCCTTAAACACTTTGTTTATGGGTTAAATAACAGTTATGCTTTTTACAGCATCATATTCAGTAACTTATATCAATTATTCAGTAACTACAGTCAAACTAATAAGTATATACACTAGAGATGCACCGATGCACAGAAGGCAATTTTTCATGCTATGGGCCTTCGGCCGACAGTTTAGGAACTTCTGGTGATCCCGGCCGATTATATCCTGTCAATCAAAAGAGGGCAGGAATACACATCCATTTCATGCTGCATGTAAAGATGATGTCTCTTGTGTGGAATGATGACAAAACTGCTGTTTGTAAGCGCTTTAATTTCTGCTCCGCTAAAATTTTACACCGGACGCTGCAGCAGTGAAGCGGGAGTTTCGGTGTTGAGTCGTTTTCTGTTTTTTTTTTTGCCACTCTACTCACGCTGAATTAAAGCGCCTGTACACTGTTGTAATATTTAAATTAGATTAAGTTGACAAAAAAGTATATATATTGCACAGAAAAATATATTTATAGAGTAGTATATTTCATATCCAGTTAATGTTAATACATAAAAAAGGATATATTATATATTACCAGTTTGATGTCAATGATGTAGTAGAAATGCTTTTGTTTGTGGTGAGTGAATGTGAGACTAACAGGAGTTTATTCATTTTTTAGAATTCAGCCAATTAATTCTGTTAATGAATTAATTAAGTTAAGAAATCTTGCTTTAATCTTCAGAATTTAGTTAATGTGTTAATGTTAATTTGAGTAATGTGTTTTCTGTTTATGAGACCAGTTACTGTGAAACAACAGGTTGAAATGGATAGAATAAAGTTTTTATTTTCATTTCTTTCAGAATTGTGGAATTAATTATTATTATCATTAAGTTAAAAGAAGGCATAAAAGGCAGAACTATCGGTTATCGGTATCGGCTGAGAAATTTAGTATCGGTGCATCTCTAATATACACTATATGGTTAAATGATAAAAGATGTACACTATATGGCCAAATGTTTGTGCAAATCTTACCATCCCACCCATACGTGGGCCTTCACCAACCTGTTGCTACAATGTTAGAAGCACACAATTGTATAGAATGTATTTGTTTCCTGTAGCATTAAGATTTCCCTTCCCTGGAACTAAGAGGATCAAACCTGTTCCAGTATGACAATACCCCTGTGCACAGAGGGAGCTCCATGAAGACATGGTTTGCCAAGATTAGTGTGGAAGAACTCGAGTGGCCTTCAGAGAAAACTGACTTCAATCCTATTGAACACCTTTGTGTGGGATGAACTGGAACGCCGACTACTGTACATGCCCGGCTGCACTAATGTGCTTGTGGCTAAATGAGAATATCCCCACAGCCATGTTCCAATATCTAGTGGAAAGCTTTACCAGAAGAATGGATAGTATTATAACAGCAAAGAGGGGACTAAATCTGGAATGTTCAATACACTCCTATGGATGTGGTGGTCAGGTGTCCACAGAATTTTTTGCAATATAGTGTAGTTGCTATGTATAATATGTGGTGTATTGAGACAGAATCAGGAATTAGTCAAATCCAGGAAGTACTATGAAACTATGAAAGATTGAACACTGGAAACAAGGCTCAGGCTTAAAGTAAATTGTACAGTAAGAATTAGTGGCCATGTAATACCATTAATTAATGCCATGTAAACTGCAATGCAAAGGGGGGGGGGTGACAGTGAGGAATGTACATAGGTCTGGACTGGCCAACAGAACCTGGAGTTTTACAGGTTTAAAATTGGCAGAAATTGAGATAATGAAAGGGACCTCTGGATCCAAAGTTGCTGGGCTCTCAGTGTTCAGCTCTATTGATCATTTCTAGAAAGCATGATAGGATGATGCTATATCTCACACCAAGACTATCACACAGAACAACAGTCACCATAAGTTGCATAATCAGTTACAGTATGAAAAAATATTTTTCATACTGCCCCAAAATAACCAGTTTAACTGATCCAAACAATTTATAGGCCAAACCAACAATGTATCAGCATACAGAAAAAAAACTATTTGTAGTAGGCATGTAGCGATACACTCCGGTCATGATTCAATATGCTTCACTTCACGGTCTAGCTTCATGATTTCAATTTGATTCTTAGTATATTGTGAACAAAATTTTAATGAAGAAAAATTATCCATCCATCCTCTACCGCTTACTCCTTTATCAGGGTCACAGGGAACCTCGAGCCTATCCTAGGAAGCATCGGGCACAAGGCGGGGTATACCCTAGACAAGGTGCCAGTCCATCGCAGGGCACAATCACATACACACTCACACGCCCATTCACACTATGGACATGCCAATCAGCCTACCATGTATGTCTTTGGGCTGGGGGAGAAAGCCAGAGTACCCGGAGGAAACCCCGACGCAGGGGGAGAACATGCAAACACCTCACACACGGCCCCGGCAGGACTCGAGCCCTGGACCCTGGAGGTGTGAGGCGATAGTGCTAACCACTAAGCCACCGTGCACCCCGAAGAAAAATTATGACTGTAAAAAATGTTAATATTTCTGAATGATAAAAAATGTTTGTCTGTATAAAGCTAAATAATTAAAATAATGTAAAATAAATCAAATAAAAAATTACTATGAACCGAGGTTTAATATTGTTCAGGTTCACCATATCTTAAAAATACATAAATGAATGTATAAATCCTCCCAAAGATTTGATAAATAAATAATGTCTCTGACCCGGGGAAAATAACTGATTGATATGTCCATAAATATCAGATGTTCCATTTTAACCAGAAATAGAGTTTCGCGACCTCCTTCATTCGGCACCTTAGATCACAGCAATGTATTATGATGTATAGTAACCTTGATCATTTTAATCATTAGTAACAGGGCAACAATACAATGTATTAGTGTTGTGTGTTTTGTTTCATGGCAAAGTGTACCATGACTCCATTTAGCATTTTGAATAGTCACAACGGTAGCCAAACTAGTGAGCTAATAATTAGTTGTTATGACGTGCATAATAAATGTACATAAACGTCAAGTGGAAGAGTATGCTCCATGAATAGTCACTGAATCTATTTTAATAGAATTATCAAATAAATATACCTGGGGGGTGCTATGGCTTATTCCTGTGGTAGCTGCAGCACCCTCTAGTGCCACCATTACTCAATGACCCAACGAATTAAGGGTATTTCTGAGGTCCAATCATATACACCAGTGGTTTTCAAAGTGGGGGCCGTGGCCCCCTTGGGGCCAGGGGGCCTTAACAAGTTGGTGTGAAATATTAATTCTCACTCTCAGACAACCATACACACACACAATCAATTCCAAATGTAATGCAATGTAAAGATGTAAGATTTAATTATTAAT
>JAFFST010045649.1:47128-60741 GCA_022414735.1 Noturus placidus | reverse complement strand
AAAAAGGGGGGGGGGGGGTTGGTGGTATATTCAGAAGTCTGAATTTGTTATGTGTTTTAAAGACATCTTGCCTTCCAGGGGCCTTGCCCTGGAAAAATTTGGGAACCACCGATATACACAACTGGGATAAGGCCATTATTTTTTCAAAAAATTGATTTTCAGATATATTTGCATCATTGCTGCAACAGAAATAAACCATTCACTGCACCTACTTTTGATGTCACCATTTTTCTGTTGACTGGAAACCTCACATTGGGAAAAAATTGTTTTTTGCTTCAGTATTTTGGAAAACAAAAAATGGGGTTAAAGGGTGGCGCAGTGCCCAGCAGGTAGCATTGCTGTCTCACAGTTCCATGGTCCCTGGTGTGATCCTGAGCTCAGGATCTCTCCCATGTCCCTGTGGGTTTCCTCTTTGTTCTGCAGGTTTCCACCAATATCCTAAAAGCATGGTGCCCTGCAATGGACAGTGTTCCATCTACAGTGTATTCCTGCTTTGTGGCCAGTATTACAGGCCAATATATACCCTGACCAGGATAAAGTAATTATAATTAATATAGCGCTTTTTACAATGGACATTGTCTCAAAGCAGCTTTACAGAAATATCATTTTACCTTTACAAGCAACTTACAAATGAGAATATTGGGGGCAACTTAGGGTTCAGTGTCTTGCCCAAGGACACTTCGGCATGGAATCACCCGGGCCAGGATTCAAACCGCCAACCCCACAATTAGTGGATTACCCACTCTACTGACTGAGCCACAGCCACCCTAAAGAGGAAGCTAACTATGGAAGAACAAGTTTACAGAAAAGTGCATGGCTATATGCAATTTGAACCTCTCATGAAATAAGCAGCTCAAAGGTAGGCTATTCAATATAACACTCGGACTCATCCGGGATTTGAACCCGGGACCTCTCACACCCTAAGCGAGAATCATGCCACTAGACCAACAAGCCAAGTAATGATTTAAAAAATGAAACAGAATGAAATCATTAATGCTAAAGCTTATTTTCTCTACTACAGTGTCCTCTCTGTTTTCTGAAATAATTCAGAGTTTGGTTCACTTGCTTTCTACAAATTTACTCAGTAGTTTGAGCTATGGCCTCTTAGTCAGCCAAATATCTTTAATTTTTTGAGGAAAAACAACCTGCATTTCACGCATTGTCTACACACTCTTGTTTTGTTGTGCTGCCTATACTACTGATAAGCATTTTCTGACACTCCAGAGGAATTGCTTTCCAGTTCACAGAAGCTTGGGAGAAAGGTGTGAACATATCACACTTTGTAATGCACTAGATCAATTAATTTTCTGGATTACAGATTTAGAGTGCAGCACAGCCAAATCGAGTTGAAAAGAGCAATGTTTCTTCATCATCATCATCCACATCTTCAGGCCACTCTTTTCTAAATTCCAATTTAGTTGCAAATGATTTGTACTAGGAAAGTGTATAGCTGTTTATTGAGTAGTCGGCTAGCACTTTCTGTTTACCTGCAACTCAATGCTCATCGGTTTAAAGTGTGAAAAGGTTATGAAACAGTCTGTTGGCATTGAGAGGGCTGTTTGATGAAGAGTACTATAAATAATGAGAATGAGCAAAGAGGCAAGAGGGACTGACATTCCTCTCATCCCCAGCCAGGCCTCACTAAAGGTCAAGTGTTGAAAAATGGAGAGTGAAGCACAACCAAACTACAGCCCTAATATAGTACAAAAAAAGAGAAAAGAAAAAAAGCCCTTAACACTAAACTTTATTCTAAGAATATTTCATTTTAAAGCCAAAGTTCAGTCAAAAGTAGTGTGGCTGTATGTGTCATATTTTCAAGTAGTGTATTTCAACTTCTTTTGGTATATAATGACTTAAATAGTTTATTTTTTGGACTATTTCAGATTAAAGTGCTTTGTTTCTGTATTGTTTTGCCACATTATGAATTAACATATCAGAAAAGAATCTGAGCAGCTCAGAAAAATCTGGCTTCAAAATCAATTTTATTAGCAGACAGAGTCCTGAATCTGACAAAAATCTATTGACATTTCACACAGTCTTTTTTGTCATTGGTTTGTGTAGATTAGATTAGGTTATATTAGATTAGGGGAACAATTCCATTTGTATTACTTCCATGCCTACTTCATTTATTATAAAATATCAATCTCACTCCAAATGTAGTCCTGAACATGGTATACAGCTTTATATTTTGGCTAAATGGTTTACCATTTAAATTACCCTATAGCTACCTTTTATATTATCAAGAAGACTATAGCTAATAACAATTATAATATATCTCACAAAGCTTTGGCCTACTTATTTTATTGTCAGTACAGACATAAAAGGTCATGAACATAAATTTGAGGTACAGTTGAGGTCATAAGTTTATTAACTGCAAAAATTTTAGTAGTTAAACACCAATCACCCCGTTCAAAATTTACCCCCAGCTCTTAATGCATCATGTTGCCTACTTGAGCATCAGTTAATGTTTGCATCTTTTGTAATAGTTGTATACGAGTCCCTCAGTTGTCCTCAGTGTGAAAAGATGGATCTCAACATCATTTAGCTAGTGTTGGAAAGGGGTCAAATGTGCAGAAGATGCTGGAAAAGCAAAGCATGTGCAGGACCTGGAGGATTTTTCTGAAGAACAGTGGGCAGTTTAACTGCTCAGGATAAACAAGGGATTCGTGAACAACTCTTACAAAACATAAAAACAGTCGCTGATCATCCAGGTAAAAATACACTGTATTGAGAATGAAGTGTATGTAAACTTTTGAACTGGTTCGTTTTTGTAAATTCAGTTATTATTTTTCCTTGTAGACTATATGTGAAATAGCTTATTCTGGGCAGTCTTAAATAAAAACAAAATGGCATTTTTATAATCACTCTTATTTTTTAATTATTAACATTTTGCCGCTTCTGCAAGACAAATGTAAACCTTTGCCATAACTGCAAAATATTGCTGAGATCGTGTTATTACCCTCGCTGCATTTAAGAGTCTGCTGCTCTTATCTCATATGCTATATATTTTCCTGCTACTCATCTCAGCTCAATCTCAAAGTGCGATATTTATGACAAGACATCAATTCATATAATGCATGAATCAGCACTGAATCTGAGTCTTCATGTCCTCAATTCAGCAGTGACACATCCTAACTCAGCCTCTATCTGTGTGTGTGTGTGTGTGTGTGTGTGTGTGTGTGTGTGTGTGTGTGTGTGTGTGTGTGTGTCAGGAGACATGCTGCAATCAGGCCGTGTTTCTGGGCTCACAGTGAATGGAGGCTGGTCGGTCTGGAGCTCATGGACTCAATGCACTCGTGACTGCAGCTCTGGAGTGCGCAACCGCAAGCGAACCTGCACAAACCCTAAACCAAAATATGGAGGGACGACATGTTCTGGGCCTGCTCAGGAATACCAGGAGTGTAACACTACACCATGTCCAGGTGACAACCCACTCAGTCATATTTTAATACTTTTTTTTTTTTTTTTAAATTTTGCTTTATGGTGTGTTAAAATGTTTGTGAAAGTGACCTTTTTAAGAACACACATGCATAAGCACTGATTATGCAATACGTTCGCATTGAAAAACGCTTGAATAAGCATTAATAACACGTTCCAAGAAAAATACAGCTTTACTATAAGGGCATCAAATTAATTCATATGACTAGTCATGGCCTTTAAATAAGTGCCTTATAAGATCTGCATCACTGGGGAATGATGGTTTATAACAATAAGTTATATGTAATTAATGGAGTTAATGTTAGGTCTAGTTGCTCAATATGTCTTCTGCATTTGTGTGTCAGTTGAGAAGACCAAATGTTGATTGTGGAAACACTTTATTACTGTAGCAACACATGTACACCAGTATCCATTCAGCCTAACATGTGGCAGCAGCACAATACATAAAAACCATGCAGATACTGTCTTTATACTAAATGATGCAGAAGAAAAGTATCTACTGAGTGGCATTGCTGCGGGTTGATGAGAAAATTTTACGTTTATTCATTTTGGATTCAATTAGCAGACACTTCAATATAAAGCGACTCACAAATGAGGAAATGCAAGCAAATACAAATCGGGGGACATCATAGACAGGGTGCCAATGCATTGCAGGGCACAATTGAACACACATTCACACGCTGTGGACAATTTAGAGATGCCAATCAGCCTACATGTCTTTAGACTGGGGGAGGAAACCGGAGTACCTGGAGGAAACCCCCAAAGAATGGGGAGAACATGCAAACCTGCGCACACAGAACGAAGGTGGAATTCGAACCCTCAACCCAAAAGGCATTCCAACCACTAAGCCACAATATCTGATCAAAAAATCAGACGAGAATGTCCAGACTGGTTTGAGCTGTCAAGATGGAAAAATAGTCAAATATCCACTCTTTAAAACCATAGTGAGCAAATCAAACATGCCAAACCTTGATGTAGGTAGGCTGCAGCAGCAGAAGATCATATTGGGTTCCACTATTGTCAGGCAACAGGAGTCTGAGGCTTCAGTAAGCACAGACTCACTCAGTTGAAGATTGGAAATAGACCAGTTGATGTTTTTCCGAACTTCAACTGTCTGTTTTGTGGTGACTCTGTTCCCTCTGTAGCCTGAAATAATTGTATGAATTTTCAGGTGTACCGGTGTTCCTAATAAAGTGGTTGGTGGGTGAATGTGTGAAAATGCCCACAGTCAAGTATTGCACTTCATGCATGCTTTAAGATGTTTTCACATTTAGTTCTTTTGAAATGAACCATCCTCAGTCCTGTTAAAGTGGCCCTGAAAGGGAACTAGCTTCAAAAGACCTAAGTGCTTTTGGTGTTCACAATACAAGTGCACTCTCTTTCTGGACATTTTTCTGTTGATGAGCTCTCAGACCACTTGTTGTGCACAGCACAACTTCTTTAGAATTTCAGAGTCCATCTGTGTAACACTGAGTTATGGATAATGTGTTTCAAAATTGTTACTTTACATGACGCTATCCTTTAGCTCTAGAGAGGGAAAACAAGCCAAAATAGTTGAAGTAAAAAGCAGAATTTTTTATTTTTTAACAAAGCAATGAGTGAAAATGCCATTGCAGAAGCATGAAAATTAACATGCTTCATGCCAAATGCGTAGTGGTGACTCTCATGTGGTTTGACCTAAATAAAATATATGAATACAAAAATATTGTTTACATTATTCATATGAACAGTGCCCAAATATGTAAGCTCAATAGCATAACTACTAGTGACACAGTGCCTCTATTTGCAATTAACCTATGTCTCTGGTGGGACCACACGACCCCATGGTAGCCATTAGAATGTTTTATGACTTAGTTGTATTAGTTATGTGACAGAAAACTGCAGCAACTTGTGGATATTAAAACTCAATTATTTTAGCCATAAAGGGGCCACTTTGCATTCACAAGACACAAATCAAGTGGACCACGAAATAAATCATGATCGAACCATGCTCAGAGAAGCTCAGAGGTGGTCCAAGTAAGGTTCTCTTGTGGCTCATTTTATAGGGGTCTGGGTCATTTGTGATGTTTACCTACAGTATGCAAAAAACTGCTAAGTCATCGACCTGAGATGACTTGGATCGCAAAAACAGACCATGTGTGGAAACTAGGCACCTCTCAAAAGATTCAAGATCTCTACATATCCCCTACGTACCTGAAACTGTAAAAGTGTGAAATTGTTTTTCACTGTTAGAGCTGGTGTGAAGCAGATTATGTATGTATGGGCACAGGGATTATATTCTCCTGTGATATGTAGCGACATTTCAAAATCAAGAAGATAGAGCCTGAATTGTCAAATTGCTTTATATGTTTTAAAAGTACCAGTTATTTTGCGTAACAAAGTTTCCGTGTGAGGTTTATTCAATTCCAGGGCTTTCTTGACCTTTGTCATCAAGTGGTCAAGTGTGCTTGTATGACTGATTATGCCTTGGAGTATGAATCCACCAAAATTCAAAGATGGAAAGGATTTAGGCAAGATAGTTGTTTGCTTTCACAAGATGTTTGAAATAAATGTAAGGTCAAACAGCAAAACAATACAGTGTATTTGTCTATATTTTAATTAGAATTCAATATAATTGGTAACACAATATTTTAAGCAATAACTGTAGCTAACACAAGCTAAATAATGTTAAATTACAAGATACTACATATGTGATAAATCCTTTTCAAATCAAACTTTCAGCAGCTCACAAGTGTCAATATAAAGTTTATATTAATAAATAGCACTTTCACAACATTTAGGGGATTTTCACACCTGGCTCCTTGGTTCGGTTCATTTATACATGAAAACAGCAATTACGCTTGGATCTGCATCAAATTAAGCACTGAGGTGGTCTCGGCCCGATTTCAAATGAACTCTAGAAGACTAATGTCCAAAAGACTAATGTCACTATATATATGAACATTGGTTCCGCAGTCTTGTTCCTACACAAGTTGCCTGTTAATTGCTGTAAAAGTATTTTAGTTTGTTTGATGATTAGCAGTTTAGAGCATATAGAGATATAAAATATATACAGGTATAACAGATTTATTCCGTGTTATTACATCAAGCTCTGATACAGATTTTACATTACATTACAGCATTTGGAAGACGTCCTTATCCAGAGTAACTTACAATTATCTCATTAATACACACTGAGCAGTTGCTCAAGGGCCCAACAGTGGCAGCTTGGCAGTGATGGGATTTGAATTCACAGGTCCAACGTCTTAAACGCTGAGCCACCATTCACCATTTTACATGGCAACCAGCAGTAAATCTGTTGTTTTTTGTTTGTTTGTTTGTGTTTTCACAAGGACAATGTGTAGGCATCTGACTGACATGAGGATGTGTGGATGCAGGGTTAGCCCTTGTACTGGTGGCCTTTCATGGACAATGTGAAAATAACATACAATAAAAAAAGATGACATCCATGAATACTTTTTTAAAATAATAATATGCATATAGTAGTAATTTCCTAATTTACTTTTATGTTTTTACAAGACTATTTGAAATATTTTTTAGTTTGGGAGCACGTATTTCAAGCATGCCTTAATAACACATGCATAAGCAGTGAGTGGATTATCTACGAAACAATACAGTGCAGCATCGGGAGTCCATGAATATCCATTATTCAGTGCTTATGAAGACTTGTTTTCACTTCTATTGATCAGTGTTTACTTTATAAATCTGACTTAATGTGCATATGCAGCATATTCTTATGCTTTAATCTATAAATATGTATTTTAACGCTTATTTATGTCGTTATCAACACAGGCTTCACACAAAGTGCTACTGAAATCACTGTAGAATATAATTGCCAAAGGTGCTAATGTGCGATTCATGGGGAACAGATGTAACAGATGCACTAATGCACAATAATGCATGCACACACGCACAGACTAACTCTCTACTGACTGTAGTGCTCTTCGCTGAAGTGATTATGTGACCATGTCTCATTTTATACTAACGTCCCTAAGGTAATCGCTACATGTTAGAGGGTTGTTGAGCAATGATTAATGAGGAAGGGAACAAAAGGAAACAAAGGCACTTGGATTTGTTCATAAGTATAAAAGTACAAAACAAACGCTGCTGTTAAGAGTTGGAAAAATTATGATTTGTTGCAGGAAATAGAGAAAAGTCCCCACAGCACAGTGTACGTAATCACATCTCAGTCTAATTACACTGGCGGCTAGCTCTCACTTTATTACAGGAGGAGCCAGCCTAATTAAATGAACCCTTGTCCCCACATTAAACGGAAGCATGTTGTCTAAATGGAAATTCGCTCCTTAAGCAGGGGGAAAATACAGGGAGAGTAGACAATTAGGAATTTTCCTTGTCTGTAATCATTATTAATGTCAAACACCAACATTTGTAATTCACTTAAAAGACATCATCCATCATCACCTCTTACGGAGATCTCTACATTTGTTATGTGAAGCCTCCAAGTAGATGTAATTTAAAAGAACAGATTGGTCAAATATGAAATGTAAACAATGTTCCCCTTACCACAAATCATTTAGCGTTGTGCAAACTACCTCCTAAATCATAATACACTTGTCAAAAAGCGCTTTGTCGAGTTGATAATATCTAAAGCAGACTTGCTTCTGTTGTTTCTGTATAACCCTGTTATCTATAAAATAGTAGTGAAGAAAGGTTTTCTAGTTAGAAGCATGAGGTTACTAATATTTGAGGACAGAATTGTATTTTAGAAGTGGATGGGATGATAATGATGCTCCACTTGTTAAATACAGACTTATCGTACCCTCCAGAATTATTAACCCCCTTCATGAAATTAAGCAAAAATCAATATAGAAAAAGAATAAGATATTTTGGAGTCTAGTAGGTCACTATGGAGAATTCGTTGGTATTGTTTGCTGCAATGCACCGAGTTGAAAGTGTCCAGAATAGGCTCACTTATTCTGAGCTTGAGATTTATAGCACCTCTGTGCATTGTGCAGTGTTGGCCTGCACAATTATGCCTGGGTAAACTATGCAAATGAATAAATCATTTAACTGGAAAGAAAATTTAAATTTCAACTGTAGTGATAACAGACAGGGACATCTAAAGAGTAGCCTGCTGCCTCAAATGGTTCTGCCTGGTTCAGACGAAAACAGGTTACAATCCTGTGCCTCAGAGACCTGTGCACCTAAGACATGTTCAGGACTAGCAGTAGTTAGCACTGTGTGAGTTTATCAGACTTCACCGAGACAACTTGCTCATCTGCATCACCACCATCTACTGCTATGTCTCTTGCTTAGCCTACTGCCTGTAGGATTTCTAAATCAGTTTTATTTGCGGTTATGGGTATTATTTCATAAAGGCTCATTAAGGGGAAACTGTGGTCACCTTGTCTCTTTTATGTATATAGATTTAAATGCAAAACATCAAGTCAAGTCAAGTGGCTTTATTGTCATTTCAACCATATACTGTTAGTACATAGTGAATCGAAACAATGTTCTTCCAGAACCATGGGCTACATTAAACAACACACTATCAACATTAGATGGCACGGAGCTAAATAAGACCTACTCATTTCTACATAAAGTGCATGTGCAAATGTCTGCAAACAGCACAAAACAAGACAGTTCAGAAAGTACTAAAACAGGACAATAGGCACAGTTAGAGACAGTATAGTGCTGACCAGCACTCCGTTCTAGCGTGAAAGTGTCAGTTATAACAGGTAGTGCAAAATAATAATAATAATAATATATAAATTCTGTGAATGTAAACACAACATACTATGACATAGTATTCAGCAGGTAAGCTTATAGTATATACTATAATCTAATACTTATAATATATATTATACTATATATGGACATAGCATTTATTGTTGTAGCAGCCAGGTAAAGTGAATAATAGTGACAAGAAATTAAATATTATATTTTTTAGAAATACAATGTTCAGTTGGTGTTCTGCGTGTGTTTCTGTGTGTGTGTGTGTGTGTGTGTGTGTGTGTGTGTGTGTGTGTGTTGCCAGTCTGATCTCTGAGTATTGAAGAGTCTGGTAGCTTGTGGGAAGAAACTGTTACAAAGTCCTGCCATGATGGCCCGAAATCTTCGGGACCTTTTTCCAAATGCCAGTAGGGTTAAGAGTTTGTGTGAGTGGTGTGTGGGTTCATCCACAATGCTGGTGGCTTTGCAGCATGTGGTGTAAATCTCTGTGATGAGGAAAGAGAGGCTGTGTGATCTTTTCTGTCCTCACTATCTGCTGCGATGTGGTGTAATTTCCAAACCAGGCAGTGATGCAGCTGCTCAGGATGTGCTCAAAAGTTTCTCTGTAGGGGTAGAAAATGGGCTTTTTTAGACTTCTCAGAAAGTGGAGGCATTCCTGGGATTTCTTGGTAATGGAGCAGGTGTTGAGGGACCAGGTGAGGTTTTCTGCCAGGTAAACACTAAGGAATTTTGTGCTCTTGACAATCTCCATGGAGGAGCCTTTGATGTTCAGCAAAGAGTGGCCGCATATGCGCCGCGTGACACTGCTGCCCAAGTGACTGAGGATTTTCTGGGCACACTTTGCCTTTCTGATGGCCTGTGACAGTTTGGCCCTTGCTATTCTTAGGCTCGCCTTGTCACCTGCTCTGAAAGGAGAGTCTCAGGTCCTCGGCAGCACACAGACCTCCGCAGTCAATTAGGGTTTCTGGTTGTAGAAAGTGGTGATTGTGTTCAATACATTTGCTCAATTGTCTGCCTTGCTTTAAAAGTTTGAAAGCATTCTGCAAAAAGTTTTGCATAAACCTTTTTAGACACAATTCAACATTACAATAGTGTACCTACACCAATTTTTTTTTCAGACTTACTATGAGTAAATTTTTTGGGACTCAATCAATGCCAATACCAATAGTGATATAAAAATGAGTAATGTACTGTACTTAGTATTAACCAGTCAAGGGTGTCATGGAACATTACTGCATATTTAGCTCTTTTTATGTTTCCCCTGTTTAAACAGAGTTTATAATGTTAGCTGGTTGGTTTTAAATACAGTGCATTTATCTCATTACATTAATTACCTTAGATCAAGTAGGGTTGCAGTGGAGAGTGAGTTTTTATGTACTTTTTGTTTTAGACTACCCAACTCTGAGATGCCTTTCTGCTCACCACAAAGAGTTATATAAAGAGTTATTTGAGTTACTATAAGCTTCCTGCAAGCACAAACCAATTTGGACACTCTCTTCTCTCTCATCAACAAGGCATGTCCACCGACAGAACTGATGCTCATTTGATTTTTTTTTTGTTTTCTGCTTTATTCTATATAACCTCTAGAGGCTTCTGTGTGAAATTCCCAGAAGATCAGCAGTTTCTGAAATACTCAAACCAGCCTATCTGGCACCAAAACCATGCCACAGTTACTGATATCACATTTTTTTCCCATTATGATGTTTGATGTTAACATTGACTTTTGATCTGTCCCTGCATGATTTTATGTGTTGCACTGCTGCCAATAAATTGGTTGTTTGGATAATTTCATGAATGAGCAGGAGTGCAGGTGTTCCTATTAAAGTGGCCAGTGAGTGAATATCTAGCATTGCTAGCTGACTCATATTGTTGGGTTTTCAATGTGCTGAGATGAAACAGGATGACAATTCCGGCTTTGCACAGACTTAATTAGACCTCAGACAGTGTGAATGCTTTGGGAATCTATGGCTTAAATCTCCCTCTGCTCTTTTAGAAGAAATAGAGAGGTGCTGCTGATTTGTTCGCCTTATTAATTATAGTAGAGGTGAAGGGGTAGTTTGAGCAGTTTGAGAACCAAATCGGTTTTGCTTGCTCAGGATCTGGTTGAATAATACACACACTGTAAAAGCCAATTAGCCAAGTTTACTCGAGCGGTTTAGGGAACATGATTGCCTTGACATGACTCTGAATTGGTCTGAATCATGCATGCTCCATTTATAAAGTAATTCAATTTTACTCTGTCAAGTCACAATGTCCTGTTTAGGCTTCACTTATAAAATGTGGCTCTCAAAAAATAATCACGTATTTTAGGCACTTTAGACATGCAATGCTACCTTTCTCTTTTTCTTCTATCTTTTTCTGCTTATTCACTGTCTGTCTCTTTTAACTTACCTCTCTATCATCTTTAATGCTCTCACTAATTTTTTCGCCACATACCCTAGTCTTTCTGTATTCTTCATCTCCTCTCCTCCATCGTCGGTCTCTATCATTCTACCATTCTATCTTCTGCTCTCAGTTTCAATTTCAGCATTTGTCAGGTTCATATATGGATATATATAGAGCAGCTCTAAGTGGGCATGACTTGATGTCCATTCATTCAAGACAAAACAACCTGTCCCAAGCAAATGTGCACCCACTTTGGTGTGATGTGGCCATATCTTCTGATTTGTAAGGATTCTTACTGCTACGTTCTGGACTAACTGGAGCTTGTTTATGCATCTACTGGAACATCCAGACAATAAGGCATTACAATAATCCAACCTAGAGGTAACAAAAGCATAAACTAGTTTTACTGAATCATGCAGTGACATTATATTTCTTATCTTAACAATATTTCTGAGATGAATGAAGTCTGTCCTGGTACATGAGCTTCAAATGAAATACTAGAGTCAATTATCATACCAAGGTCTTTTACTGATGAAACAGAAAGGCCATCCAGAGTTACTGTGTGATCAGAAAGCTTACTTCTAGCTGAATGTGGTCCTAGCACAAATATTTGTCTTATCTGAATTAAGTAGAATTAAGTTAATAAGCGTCCAGTGTCTAATGTCCTTTACACATTCCTCAGCTTTATTAAGCTATGATCGCGATCAGTAAAATAACACCTGAGCCAGGAGAGGGCCGTTCCCTCAACTCCAACAACATTTTCTAGTCTATCAAAGAGAATAGTATGATCAGTGGTGTCAAAAGCTGCACTAAGGTCAAACAACACAAGCAAGGAGACACAACCCTGATCAGCAGTCAGTAGTAGGTCATTTACCACTTTAACTAGTGCTGTCTCTATGCTATGATGAGGCCTAAATACTGACTGATACATTTCATGAATGTTATTCCTATGTTGGTATGAGCATAACTCATGCTGGGTTACAACCTTTTCTAGGATCTTGGAGATAAAGGGGAAAGTTGATAATGGCCTGTAGTTGGACAGCGGACAAGAGTCGAGGTCAGGTTTTTTAATTAGGGGGTTTGATAACTGCTGGTTTAAAAGACTTGGGTACATAGCCAGTGCTAAGGGAAGAATTGATTTTTTTTTTTTTTTTAGAAGAGGTTCAATTGGTTCTGGTATTATCTGTTTGAAGAAACATGTGGTTAAAGGATCTAGTACAAGTTGGGGATTTTCATGAGTAAATTCTCAAGGTCTCTTGAGTAAAACATTCTAATTGCTGAACTGATATAGTTATATTGTTATCTACAGTGTTGGTCACCAAATTGTCTGGCTTTTAAAATTCATAATCTGATATTTTTAATTTTGCCATTATATTTTATTTATTTATTTATTTTAAGAACGCTACTACATATTGCTGGTGTGAATGCTTCTGTCGTGGTTTTATTCCTAGTTAATTTTGCTACAGTATTAAATAAGTATTTAGGATTATTTTTATTATCTTATCTTAGGATGGACTGATACATTGATCTAGCAGCACTAAGAGATTTTCTATAGTACAGGAGGCTCTCCTTCCATGCTGTTTGAAATGCTACAAATTTTGCTTGGACGGCATGTACGTTCCAATTTTTTGAGTGCTCTGTTAGAAGGTCCATGCATGATCGCTATACCCAGGGTGCTAGTTTATTCTCTCTGAAGGATTATTTTTCCTTTAAGTGGAGCAACATTACTATATGGTAATGTGGCATGGTGTATATATTATGATTAACACACATTTTAAATGAGATGACATAATGATCTGAGATAGCTTCAGACTGTTGAAATGTGACTATATTTTCTATAATTAATCCGAATGTTAGTATTAGATCAAGTGTGTGACCACCATGGGCATAACCACGCACTCTTTACCAATCTGTCCCTCCCAATATACAGGATAAAATATTTTCTATATGTTCCGCTTTAATTTTCCCTGCCAACTGATCTGTCTTTTCTTCATCTATTCTATTTATTTTATTTATCTATTTATTTATGTCTATTCTTTTTTAATATATTCATGTTTGTTAAGGAAAATTGGTGTGCCCCCCCCCCCCCCCCCCCC